>CM028362.1:39854204-40050239 GCA_016624345.1 Platycodon grandiflorus | reverse complement strand
CATATTAAGTTTCATTTAAAGTATTTGTTGTATATGTTTCTTTCCATTCCAAAACCAATCTTAATCTCCCCAATCTATTCTATAATTCTAAAGACAAAAGTAATTCCTAAGTAAACCCTGTCTCATGGGATCGGCTCGTACTTGTACCGCTATATGCAATAGCCCGTGCACTTGCGGATATTAAATAAACCGTTAGGTTAAACCAACAGATAACAAGTTTTGGCGCCCGTTCTTGGGACCTTTACTTTTGAATTTTTGTCTTTACTACATAAATTTTGTTTTATTTGTTTTATTTTTGTTTGTCTTTACTTCCGATAAATTATTACGTTTAATCTCTTTTTAGTGTTTTTCTCTTATAGTGTATGAAACGGAGCTTTCAGGCGTTCTTTGACAATTTTGATCGAGAACCCGAGCAGAAGCCTTCACCAAGACTAAGAAAATTCAAGGAGACACAAGCAAGCATATGGCGGAAGGAGAGCCACAAGCACAAACTAGGACCCTACGGGACTTTGTGAATCCAAGTACCCCAGAGACTAGATCCCTATAGTTGTGCCGAATGCGGAGCGGCACACTTTGAGATAAAGCCGCAACTTTTGCATATGGTTATGAATAACCAATATGGCGGCACTGCTTTCGAAGATCCTCATCTCCACATCCAAACATTCTTGGAATACTGTGATACCACACGTATTCAGAATGTTACCCCGGAAGCAATACGGATGCGCCTTTTTCCTTTCTCTCTTAAGGATAAGGCGAAGCAATGGTTAAATTCGGTCCCCCAAAATTCATTGACAACATGGGACCAAATTCAAGAAGCATTCCTTGGGCGTTTTTTCCCACCAAGCAAAACAGCCCAAATCGCACAAAGATCACTAACTTGTCAAACGAGATAGTGAAACTTTGTATGATGCATGGGAGCGATTCAAGGAGCTTCTCAGAATGTGCCCCCACCACGGGCTCGAAAAGTGGTTGATTGTTCACACCTTCTACAACGGTCTCATATTCAAGACAAGAGAGACCATTGATGCCGCTGCAGGAGGAGCATTGATGAACAAGGGAGTCGATGAGGCATACGACCTTATCGAGAATATTGCATTGAACCATTACCAATGGTCAAATGAGAGGGAGCAACAACAAGGTACGCCTGGTAAATATAATGTTGATGCAGTTACTCTTCTCTCTTCTAAAGTTGACATGATTTTGAAAAAGTTTGAAAATCTTAATGTCAATCCCGTGGCTAATATAAATGTGTTATGTGAACTATGTGGGTCTAACTCACATAGTACGGAAAATTGCGAGTTACTTGACATTAGTTCTAATGATCAAGTGAACTTTGTAAATTCTTTTGGACAGAAAGGGGGGTGTATTCTAATACATACAATCCCGAATGGAGGAATCACCCCAACTTCTCCTATAAGAATAACAACGTTCTAAACCCGCAACCATCAACACAACCTCCGGGATTTGGACCTAAGAATTTCAACAATGCAAGTACCTTCCCCCTAAATCAAAATTAGATCTTTTGATGGATTTCGTGGTAGAAAATAAAATTCTCAAGAAAGGTCAATAATGAATTTAGGGAATGCTTTAAACTTCTAAATGCTAGGTTTGATAACTTAGCGGCGCATAATAAGATGCTAGAAACTCAACAAGCTCAACAGGCTATCCCAGGTAGGCCACAGAGTCTTCTGGTCAACCTCAAAGGCCAAATGAGCATGTGAATATGGTAAAACTAGGGATGAAAGAAAAGATAAATGAATGCCCTAGAAGTATAAATTATAGTCCAATCCCAGATGATTGAGACTAGTTCGAGACGGAATCCCCCAAGAAAGAAGACAAGGATTATGATGAACTCCTTGAAAACCTAGATGCCATTAATGTCAACATCCCATATTTCAAAAAATTTGAAAATATGCCTTTAGCCCTTAAACCTTTAAAAAAATTAATTCTTGAAAAAGAAAGGCTAAGAAATATGAAAATGTTATGTTGGCGGAGGAATGTCTTGTCTTACAAAATAAAATTCCTCCAAAATTAAAAGATCCAGGTGCATTTACAATTCCTTGTTGTGTTGGCGGAATCAACATTGATAAGCCGTCCTTGACCTAGGAGCTGGCGTAAGTATAATGCCATTATCGGTTAGTGAGAAACTTGGTATAGGGAACTTAAACCCACAACCATAACTCTCCAAATGGCGGACCGTTCCGTTCAATACCACATTGGTATTATGGAAAATATGCCATGTCGTGTAGGGAATTTGATCATCCCTGTCGACTTTGTGATCCTAGATATGGAGGAAGATCATCAAACTCCCGTTATTCTAGGAAGGCCATTTCTTGCCACTTTAAGGTAATTATAGATGTGAAAAATGGCACCTTTTCCTAAATGTGGGGAAAGAAAAGTCGAATTCGGTATGCTTAAATCAGATCTCGAGGATCCCTATTTTGAAACCTACACCCCAAGTGAAGAATATGAGATGGGTGAAGGATCACATATCAAAGGAAGAAATAGAAATGATCCCATAAATATTGAACCTTTGATTTCTAAAGATAATATTTACCTTGTCTGAAACTAACAATGCGGAGAAAAAATCAAAAGGAACAAAGAAGGTCACTGAATTTTCGAAGGTGCAAAGACTATAGGTCACTTGTTCCACCCAAGAGTCAATATGGAAGAAAGGTCTACCGCAGAAGATATTGATTACTCCAGAAAGGGGTCGAGCTAAGGACCTAAAACAAGCATCATCGGAATGGTAAACCGATGGATTACTTTACCTTATTTCATTTATTATTATTACTACTGTTGTGCTAACTTTGTTTTATAGGTATTCAAAAAAAAAAAAAAAAAATGGTGAACGTTGGTTAGCACGGCCGTGCTCTATTACATGGAACGGCCGTGCAGTTCATATCGAGTCAGAATGAGTCAACTCAGCAAGAGGGAACGGCCGTGCACAAATTCCTTGACACGGCCGTGCATATCGCTGAGGGAGATGCGTCGTTCCAGTCATAAAGACGTGCCTCTCTCTCTCCTCCCTCATTCACTTCATCTTCTTCAATCTCCTCTCTATACCTCCGCCCCACCCACCTTAAATACCCACTCCTCTACCATTTTAAACCACAAATTCACCCTCAATCCTCCAAAATCCCTCAACCAAACACCTCTCCACCATCAAAATCATCCCAAAGCCCCCTTAAAACCCCAATCGAAAATCCCAAAATTATCCATTTCAAGAATTTGAAGGGATTACTCAATTAAGGTGCAAGGAGGAAGCTGGACATTTTGTGGCTGGACAACAAGGATTTGAGTTCAATTCATCAATCTCTTCGGGTAAAAATTCTCTCACTTCTCTTGTCTTTCAATTATCTTGAGTTTTGAATACAATGTCTTCCAAAGGAAAGGAAGGGCTTGCGAACGGGTAGCAAAGCGATCCGGAAGGAGCAAGCCTCTTCCTCTAGCTTTAATCCAACCCTCAATACCTTAGGAATTAATTTTAGAAGCCCAGGAAACAACACGTTTCATTGCCTTAAGTTCAAAAAGTTAGGCCTACAATTTCTGTAGATCTGCCTAAGAACATTAGGAATCTATGGAGATGTTTTAACTCTTCATATGGGGTTGAATCCGAAGGAATTCTCAAAAGCATGAGAAAACCTATGAAATCCTTACTCTGGAATTTTGGCACAATAAAAATGAAGATTGTGGAGGAGACTTGTAGGTTAACAGGAAGAACTTAATCGAGTACCATATTGACTTTCGCCTTAGCGGAAGAGGCTTCATTAACCGGAAATGAAATTAGTGAAGTGCAGGACTATCTTCCGAATAGGAATCTTTTCCCACGCCCATTGAATATAATGAGAATGCCTTTTGGAACCAAATTCCGGCCTTCCATCTTATAAATCCCGAAGCGCCAAAGCCTCCTCTATTATCCACCCAACCCTCCGCCTCATGCATAGGATATACGCTTGCACCATCTTTGCTAGGAAGATAAGGGAACGGTGAATAGAAAGGAATTGCTTTTGTTGTGGTGTTTTGTTTGGGAACGTTGGAGGATGAACCTTTGCAATTTCCTCTTCGAATTGATTGGTGACATTGTTTCTCCGACCTTTAACGGGGAAATTCATATTGGAGGACTAATTACTTTGTTTGCCAAACACTTCAATTTTGAGATTCCAAATGATTGGGTTGAGGTGAGAGGGTCAACAAAATTGGATATTCCAACTCTTCGGACTATGCAGTTGATTTCGGATAGGGGACATAATGAGTATAATTGGTTAGTAGGAGCAGGAAAAGAGCCCTACATTGTACTCCCAAACAACAATCTTCCCACCGTCCGAATAAGAGAACCCGAGACTTGGATATTTCCAAATGCTATCCTAGGAGAAGCCCAAGAAGAAGATGTGCAAGCCCCAATGCCACCCGATTTCTACCAAAGGTTTGATCAGTTGTTCGTCCAACAAGGTCAATTGCTTGAGCAAAACACTCAAATTCTTCAACAACTCGGCCAAATGGATGGCCGTATTCAACATATGTCCAAGGAAGAATTGACGACATTTACAATTATGGGACAAGCCATTGGGACAACTTTCCACCACCACCACCATTTTAGTAAGCTTCTCTTTGCTCCCCCAAGATTGACGTTGTTCCTTGAAACATTGAGGACAATGTTCATTTCAAGTGTGGGGGGGTATATCTATCTTTCTTTTACATGCTTTCTTAGTTTAGATTTTCATGCTTTCTTAGTTTAGATTTTCTTGCTTTCTAGTATAATTTTCCTTAGTTGCATTTTTATTTTATGCATGTATAGTATATAAAAAAAAAAATCCCTATGATGATCCATATTTCTTATGCTTGCTATTTGCCCAAGAATAATGCCTTTATCTTTCCTTAGAAAAAAGAAAAATATAGGGATATTTTTAGGAAATAAATTAGAAGCCTCATAAGTTAATATAGCAAAATATAGGGTTTTATCAAAGGAAAAGCATTTGATTAGAAGGAATCCTTATACACTTGGTTATTCTTATGAAAAATTCTTGAAAATATTCCTTTAAAATTGTACACGTTAAATTTTATTTAATATTTATTCCCTTATTAGAAGCATCTATATTGTTTCGCACCCTTGAATCACACCCCTTCATCAAAATCTCATCTTTCCATTTCCCTAAATCGAATCAAGGTTAAGCATTTTATCTTATTGCTAAAGAGTGACTTAGTCACCAAATCTTAAAAGGCAAAAAAAACTTATTACTTCCTAAGTAACTCGGGGCACGGCGTTCGCTGCGACGATGCTTCCTTGCCAAACGGGAGTAATATCCAAAAGTATTCTTGATCTAAGTATTAGGAACATGGGGTTCGCAGCCACTATGCCTCCTACTTGAAAGGATCAAAAATAACTAAGGCCTTTGCAAAGATATAACACGTACAAAAATAAGATAAAATTGTTAAATACCTTGATGAGATTTTTCCACTATCATCATCCATTTTTCGCCCTTGTGATTCAAAAATGCAATACAATTCTATGGAAACTTCTAGTTTGTGAATAAGTGTTTATACTTCCCTTTGTACATTTTAAAGTAATAATTTCATTTTCTCAAAAATTACTCTAAAGAGTGAAAGCTTCTCTTTTACCAAGTGATTGATCTAAGATTTATCCTTAGCGTGCTTTACTTGATCAAATTCTATATATGCTATATTAGGTTATTGTCTTAAAAGTTATTTCTTTAAAATATCCCCTAAATGCTTCTTTTTAATAAATTCTAAATGTATATAGAATATGACTACAAAGATAAAGGCAATATCCAAAAAGGGCAATCAGGGCTTGCTACTATATTTCTGAGGGATCATTCTTGTTTTTCCTTTCTTTCTTCCTCTTTTTATCCTAAACTTGCTTGGGACAAGCAAGAGCTTAAGTGTGGGAGTTTGATAAGTGACTATTATATAGTCATTTATCCTAAGTTTTCATATACTTTTACAGTTTAATTACCATTTTTATCTCATTTTAGATACATTTTAGTTCCTTTTTCATATTTATTAGATTTTACGCTCTTTGGTATATTTCATACATTTTAGACAGGTTTTGGAGTCTTTTTATGATCAAGAAAACTTAAGGCACCTTTTGATGCAAAGGCATGGAAGAGCAACAAACAAATCAAACTCACAAAACCAAAAATCAGATGGAGCGGCCGTGCAGCCAAAAGGGAGCGGCCGTGCACAAAGCCATTTTTAGGCAATTTTTGGTCTCAAAGCATAGAGTGGCCTTGTCTTGAAAGATGATTGGCCGTGTTGACCTTCGAGCGGCCGTGCAGCTTAGAGTGGAGCGGCCGTGCAGAATGTCCAAAGTCAAATTCAAAATTGGCGCCAAAGAGCACGGTGCAACTCCTTGACTCGGCGTGCAGTCGCATCGCAGATTTAAAGGCACCTTTGGAGGCACCTTCTTGAAGAGTTTCCTCCCCATTATAAATAGACCCATTGTACTCGGTCTTAGAAACGAAATATATACGAATTTTCATCGAAATTGTTAGAAATTAGACACAAACACTTATTATATTGAGTTCCAAAGATCTTTGAAGATTGAAGTCCATATTTGTTCTTGAAGATTCCCTTGGAAAGCAAGCAATAAAAGTGAAGTATTATTCCAGCCATTCATCTCTTATTTCATCATAAGTCTCTCTTACTCTATCCTTTATATTATTGCTTATTTATTTTACATGGCTAGTGAGTAATCCCCCTTGTTCTTGGGGTTGGAAACTCAATACATAAAACGTTCATCTTAAAATATGAAAGTCTTGTCCTCTATCTTCATCTAAACAATTTCTTTATATCAATCTCTAAATGACTTACATTTTGGAGACGTCCAACTTGTCGATTCGACTCAATTGAGAGAAGGACCTAGCGGTGAATCTCGGTTGACGGAACCATATAAAGAAACTAGGCTCCATTGATCACGAAAGTAGTTCAACGGCCTAGGGATGTTCCTTGAATGGAAAGTATGTTGACTCTTGTTCTTAATGGATTCTTACTAATTATGGTCAGCTAGAGATAAGCCTAATGCCCGTTTGTGACAGCGGGAGTACCATAAACGGAAATCTCAAACGCTTAGGACATAATTAGTGAAGAATACAAACGCTATTGTCTTAACCCGAGTAGTGTAGGCCTAGCATACCATCCTTGATTTTTATGAAAACCTTTATTTTCAAAGACAACGACTATTTGATGAACAAATTATGTGTATGATTACGTTAGGAATATGCTGTAAATCAGTGATATATATGTATGCATATTCCAACACGGTGATTTGCTTGTTCCCATTACAACGCATGTTTCACAAGTGGCTAAAAGGGCTGCGTCCGGTTAGTGTGGCGCTTGTTGAAACAATGCATAGGTCATTAGACTAGGAAGTCTTTGTACATATCCGAGTCTTTGTCCTACCGAATGATGACAAACCTTCATATGAATCAAGCTCTTCAATTTGCCTGACGTGACTATCGGCGATGTCTCACTAGCGAGACATTTCCCTTGCTATGACGCTAAATAGCCATCTCTACATCGCGTTCTATATCGGCGGACTCTAGTATCCGCCAAAGCACTTCATCGTAACAACTGCAGAGAAGCTATTTATTCAAGAGGAACATCGTGACCATCGCGGTTTCTACACCGCGGTTCTATAATGGCAGATCTCGAATCGCCAAATCCTCATCAAAACAACCGCCGAGAAACCGTAAGATCACGAGATACATCGGTCGTTACTCAATGCACTTCAAGACAAAATAGATCCGTTACAAGATGCGTCGACAAATCCAAGATACGCATCGATGTCTGCACCTTCACGTTTATCCAATAGACATTTCCTCTTCGAACATGTTCGCGGTCTTCAAAGCTTCATTTCCGAGAAAAGGCCAAGCACGGGACGCCGCACTACGTCAAAGCAATGAAACGTCCACATCAATCACCGCATCCAGGCTAAGCTCGACACGTCCAACTATGTCCAGCGTGTCCCGGATCATCTTCAAGATTCAAACCTAGCAAGGTCTTTGCCCAACAAATCCAAAAATGTACTCGCTACATCACGAGATTCGATCACCAACGGGCATAAACCTATTCAATACACCAACGGTCACATCTTCTTCTCCAACTATATAAGAAGACTCTCATCCTCATTTCAAAAGCGAGCACAAGAGAACAAGAGAGAGCACAAGCACTCTAACACACAAATTGTGTATGCTTATGCTTGAGAAAGGTTGTGGTATTGATCTTCATTTCTTCAATCCGAACCACTCCTTGAGTGAGAAATCACAAGTGTAAGAACAAACACTTTGTGAGAGAGAGAGAAGAAAATCCAAAGGCGAAGCTCGCTGATCAACAACCTTGTTGTTGATTTGAGTTCTTCTTCCTTCGAAGAACTCGGTCTCTTGATGGCCTCAACTCCATCATTCAACAAAGAGACCAAGTATCTTACGATCGTTGAAGCGGATCAAGCTTGAAGATGTCCGATGAAGAGCCGTAACTTACATGTCAGATTGCATTCATATCGGCGCACTTATACTACATTATAAGTCGTGCCGATTGTGCAATAAGGTGTCATCATTGTTGGTCGAGTGCTTAGCACTCGGTTGTTCAAATATATGCTATTTGAACAACTCCTAATATTCTCTTCTCACAACAAATATATCAAGTTGAAACTACGGAAGATGTCTTAATAAATATTAAATACATCTTCTAATGTATTCGATATATTTGATTTCGCTTCTTCATTTCTCCTTCTTTTTCCTAAGAAGATTGCTAGGTTAGAGATTCTAGGTTGATGTACTAAGCATGTTTGCCTTTGAGCAAACCTCTGCTGAATTTTAATATAAAATATATAATTGTTACATTCAGCCTTGATTTCTCTTTCGTGTATAATTTGCTTTATCATGTGCAATCTGTTTAAGGAAAGTAAATGATGCATCTAATAGATTATAGTCAACGTCAAGCTCTTTCATATCAAATCTTTACGTTACTTTAATCTAAATTGTTGAACTTATGTTGTTTATTTTTCCGCCGCTCAAACTCATTTCCATCGGCTAAGTTCAACATACATCTTCCAACCGCATATTTCATATCTGCGATCCTAGATGTCCATGATCTACATCTCGATCTAAGATGTCCGATCACTCTATCTTCGCTAATCATTCAAGATGAGGAAGATGATCTATGTGTAGTAATCATTTCATCTACTTTTCAATCTAAATGTAAAATTTGGATGAAATTTTTATTACATCAAGTATAGGCTATTCACCCCCTCTAGCCTATACACCGAGCAACCTCGGACCTAACAATTGGTATCGAGCCGCACTCGTAAACCTTATTTCGAGGCTTAATAACCCGAGAGTTTAGATCCTGCCGCTCGATTAGATGCATAGTCAAAAGGAGTCTTTTCAAAATCTTTTATCCACAAAAACCTCTTGACGGAGAATCCCGAAAGCCTTTTGAAAACCATCTTCAAATCAAAATAAATTTTGTTTTCAAAAATATGTGAGAAAGAGTATTATGATGACAATGTGTTCACTATAAGAAAATTTATCATATATCGAATTACATTGATATTGTGAAGATAAGTATTATAGTGGAAGTTGATTTGCTAAGGATTATGCATGTTTCATAAGTCTGTTCTCAAATCTTGGTATCTTCTTTGGCAAATGGGTTAAACTCATATTTGATGGATGAATTACTTAGAATCCCTTCCAAAAACATGCTCTCTTGACATAAGGCTAACGATTGTTCCAATCCAACACCTTCTCAAGAAAACTTTTTATAAAAGTTTAGAGCGAGGAAATAAGAAGAGTTTCAAAGAAAATTCAAAGGAAATCAAAAATATGTCATCTTCAAAATTACTGTGATTGTAAGATCTTGGCCTAAGGACATCAATGATAAGTTTGTCTTTCTTCAATGTAAAGCCTCAGCCGAGCAAGAATACACTCAAGGAACCTATGCTCATTAGAAATGGTGCTTCAACGACTATGAGCAGACGCGTTCAAAGAGTCTAATGAGGAAGTAACCCGACTCCAAATTTCTTAACACTATGGGTTACACTTATAAGTCGTATTTTGAATAATTATTCTTTTGTCATGCTTATTAAGTCTCATTTGTATTATTGGATTACTAGAGCTATCTTTAGCTCATAAATGTTGCTAATTTTCTCTATGAGTACTTTGGGCAGGAACTCATATGACAGAAAAGGTCAATCATGCAACATCTCTCTCCATCGGCAGATAGTAACATGGCTGCTGATTCATGAAGGACTGCTGATCACTCATGAGAACTCACTCATGTCCTTCACTCACTCAAGGTCAAAATCTTCACCGCTGGACTTTACAACAATGAAGTGAAAAATCTGCCGATAAGTCCAAAGGAGTTGATAAAGACCCTCTCATGCCTATACATAACAAAGTTAGCTATTTGCTTTCCAATGACTGTGCTCATGTCTCGAACTAATATGCTTATACATCATCGACAATAATGCATAATAACCGTCATACCGCACTTTCATTAATATACATTGATTGTATGATTTGTTTTATGCAAATGATTTTTCAAAAACAAATCAAGACTTTTCTATCACCGATTTCAAGTGTTTTTCGAAAACCCGTAGTTGGTGAATTTCCACATCGCCAACCAACACTTCATAAGCTCGCTTTATGTGCTGACTTATAGAAGTAAAATCCTTTAAAGACCTACTCTCTCAAGTCTATTAAAGGTGGAGGCACACTTTTCGAAGTTTGACGCTTCGATTAAAGTTAAGACTATTTTCAAAATCTTGGAAAACGACAAGTCACCAACATCAATCCTTACCAAGAATCTTGAAAATATCTAGACTTCACAGCCTATCCTGCCAAGGCGTGATCGAAGGACAATTCAACGAAAGCTCCATTATTGAGTATCCTTCGCCTAACCTCCGTGAGTATAAGTAGAGCTCCTTCTTCATTCAAATCTCTACTATGACATAACTCACAAACGCCTATAGATTACACTAGTTACAAATCGATGATTCAAAATCTCACAAATGTTGCAAAATCCAAGTCCTAAGATTGGATCAAGACAATTCCTTAACAACGGTATGATTCCTTCATATTCATTCAATGTTGTTTCGATTTTATTCGTTACTTCACAAGAGCTGATCTAAATTTCTCTCAATAATGAATTTCCAAAATCATTCATAAACTGTGAAAATTATTTCTCAAAATCTTTTCAATACACGCTTACAAATATGAGAGAAATTGCATCAAGTCCTGTGTACGTAAATCATTAATTATGGTTCCACGTCTTGTTGAGAAAACAATTGATAAAAAGAACTTCTTTTGTCTCGTCCAGATAATCATAGAAGTTTGCCGTCAAGCATAATTCATATCCGCAAACATGATTGTCGAACACTTACGAACTCTTTTAGTCAATTAGTTTTAAAAATAAGATAGAAAACCATCAATTAATGCCGAAAAGTGATTTCATTCTCTCTTCTAACTTTTAGCTATCAATCTCATTGATACTCTAAAATGTCTACGAGATGAATCACTGGGAAAATCAATTAGCACATACTCATTCCACTTTTGGAAGTCTCGCTTGCATACTTGAACTCCACGAAAAGATCCCCGAAAGGAAATGTCAAATGTTTGGAAAACATTTAACATATTGCCATGTGCAACAAGTCTTCGGTTATATGTAGGTATGCCGACCATCACCTCAAAGATGGCCGATGCAGATAATTCAGTTCAATTATGTAGCTAATATGGAATTGACAAAGATGACGAATCGCTAACAACGACCATAAGTCCCTGTGAATATCAAAGGGGATTCATGGGCCAAGCAAGACATCTTTGACGGCCATCACCCTTCGGTGTTCTCATAATGACCGAAGAAGTGAAGATGTTCGCTCCCCGAGAGTTGGAGGAGATCAAAAGGGAACACGGCCATCTTCTTATCATCCAACTCCTTCTAAATCCTTGACCAATGACTCCAAATCTAATGTCTAGGATTAGGATCTATAGGACACAAATTTGTAACATGTATTTCTTTCGTAAATTGAATCATTGTATCTTTCTCATGTAATCGGCGTTCTCAAAAATCCAGTTGTATTGTTCTTGTAATCACCGATCCTTGCATCATACCGTGTAAAACTACTTGGATCATTGAATACAAGTTCGCAACTTTTTCTCATGCTCATCTACTTGTCTCGCATTCCTTTGATAGCATGAAATAATGTGTTAAAGTGTGTTGATCAAACCTATCATTCTTTGATTATCTCTATTTTATTCTCGGTGATTAAAAGAATTGCTCTCAATGAAATGGTCACTCTACCGAGACACAAACTCGCCGACATCCCATCAGCAAACCTTTCTTGAACAATCCGCTAAATCAAGTTATGGTCTTCTACTACCGCTTAACTCTCATCCTTAGACACCATGATAATTGCCTTCGAATCTAATCTTTTCACAATGATTAAATTCAAGTTCGCCGAATCTATAGTCTCTTAACAAATAGGCAGGCAAGTATTCATGATCTTCATGTCAATCTATCGATGAATCTGCTATTACTCAATCTCTATTCTTCATGATTAAAGGTCAAGATTGTTAGTAAATCTACTTTGAACAACGTTGTCGCTAAATTGAACCTTTCAAGACAATCCAACAAAGACTTTGTGTTCTTAGTAATGACAACTACCAAATCTTGTATACCCTATGAGATTGAAGTTATAAAGGCTTGATTAGTTGTCTCCATTATAATGGCTCAAACACTAATTGGTATACGATTGAATTCCAAAACACTCGCTACACCTTATCATGTGATTCTTTGTTAAAAAGGATGTAGTTAAAATCTCTAGTAACTCGACCTATCCTCAAGATAGTCGACATTCAAGAAATCTTGGGAAGACTAATATTTTCAAATATTATGTCCTTCCTCAGAGTGAACACCGATATGACCCCGTTTCATATAGGCTACGTCTCACTCTCTTGAACAAGTCTAGTGCAGATCTCTTCCCTTGCCATAGAATGCCTAGATCTGATTAGAAAGAAGAACGGACATCACTTGTACACATGTAACATCTCACTTGATCTATTTAATATTCTTACTAAGCTTTATTAATCTTAAATAGATTGATGTCCATTATAAATAGAGTCTATTCAATTGATATCACTGTCCTTAACTTAGCCGATATTAATCACACTCCCAATAATAGACACAACAATCAATATCGCCAGTTCCCACTCTAGCAAAACCTAATACAACTCGCTAATAGTGTCTTCATTTAAAAGACTCTTCAAATCTCCCAAAATTGGTATCAAACTTCAAGATTGATATCGGACAATCTTAAGACACATTCGTCTAAAACCTCCACATATGTGTCATGTACAATGTGCCATATGGCTTGGACAAGTTTTGTCCCCAATTCATTCTTAAACAACCAATGCTGTTCTATTGTTGATTAATTTACTCAAACAACTCGTTTGAAGTAAAATAACACTTATATTATCCCTGGAAGCGCTTGTACCCATTAATATCACAATAAAGGCAATCAAATTAATCGGTCTCAAATTAATTTTTAAACTTCTTGTTTGAAATTAATATAAATATCTTCTAGACTGCCTATGCACTAGCCATTATTACACTAAGCATGATGACATAATCCAAAATCGACTATCATTACCGTCATTAAATGCACTCACTTCTTTAAGCCCCCAAAATGTCTTTTCCCATTCCTCTAATCAAGAAACCCTTTCATCTTCTCAAAGTTGTATAAAATTGGTATCGCTTCCAAAACAACAAACCGACTTCTGCTCCACAAATAGAGTCGCTTGCATCATGTGTTCACCAAATCGCCTAGTCCTCCTCATCGACCCATCTCCCACACCGAATGGCGTCATCGAATGATGGTTCTTCTTGCCACTCCTCCTCCACAGTGATTCAACGACCTCGTCAAATCTCTCGTCGTGTAAGGAATCGTCTTCGAGACCCCAGAACAGTGTATCCAATTTCATCCCTTGGACTCCCACAAGAGACAATACGCTACTCGCACCTGCTCCCATCGCCTCAAATGCTCACCTCGAGCAACCCTCATCTCGAGGAGCTTCACCAAAGAAACGCCAATTCTGCGTCAAATCCACGGTCAATGTTCCTTTCGATTAGAATCGCAGACCTTCATCCTCTAACTCTACTTCATTAGGATGACTAGCTAGGTCTCTCGTTTTATAAATCTAACTTTCCTTTGCCATATCAATGATAAATATGTAATGTGTTTAGTCTTGTGTACGTCATGTCGTTATTTGACATTTTCTTTTCGTTAAAAATTAAAAATTTGTCTGGTGCATACTGCTCATGCCTCAGTTACTTGTCTTGATGAACTTCATCTATACTTCGTAGCGGACCTTACATCTCATGTTATAGATGTATATCTCATACATCCAACAACAATCAACATAAGACTCACCATACTTGCTTGTTTTGACTTGATATACCTTAAAGAGAAAACCATTTTGAATGCTTTACTACTCACCAATTGGTTTCACTAATTAAACAACTTACCCTATTTTGCCTCTCCTATCCCAAAATAAAGCGTATCACACTCCATTCTTGTAAAATCTTCTTACAAGCAATGGAAACACAATTTCTAACCTCGATATCCTTTTATGTATGTCTCATACATGAAAGTTGTGTATCATAAGCTATCTCGCACATTAAGAATCAGTAAATATGACAAGTAGCTGTATTCCCTCGATAAAGTCTATATTTTCTGCAATTACATCCCGCAAATCACCTCGGCATTTCTCAAACGATAGCATGCTCTCTCTACCTGTCAAAATTCATACCTTATGAATTACCATAAGCATGTTCTCCCTCATATTTAGGTTATAATGCTCCAAAATTCAATTGATAACTATCAATCTATCTTCAACTTGTGGCCATTAAGGAGGAGAAATTATGAAGTAATGGCCCCAAGCAATTGAATATGTGAAAGGAGAAATAATGGCCCCAAGAAATTGTGAAGTAATAATAACCCCAACTAGTAAGGAGGAGAAAACTAGTAAGTAAATGTGAAATATTAACCCCAACTAGTAAGGAGGAGAGAAATTATTGTAGGCTCCAAGTAATTATAATTATAGTAAGATTAACACTATTCAGAACACTATTCATTAAGAAAGAGAGATTGTAATGTGTCAATATTTATGTGAAATATTAAGGAGGAGAGATAAACAATTAGTAAGATTAAGAGATAAACAAATAATAGCAAGATTAAGGAGAAAATTGAAGAAAGAAGAGAAATTGAAGAAAGGAGAGATTGTGAAAATTGCAAGTAATCAATGAACCTTTCGGGAGGAGAGACCGTGAAGAAGTAATGGCCTCAAGTAATTATAAAGGAAGTCGGCCTTAAGAAATTATAGTAGGATTAACACTATTAAGAACAATATTCATTAAGGAGGAGAGATAAACAATTATTAAGAAGGAGAGGTAGACAACTTGTAGGACTGTTGTAAGATAGTATCTACCCATACAGCTTAACACTATATGACTATTATAATATGCTGACTTGATGAAGATGCTTAATCAAATCGATTAAGTCACTTATACTTTCTACTTCTTGCTTGAGCAACATTCTTCGATCATCCGATGCAAGAAACACACTCTTAAGGCAATATTATCATTTGCCTAATAAACATTTCAGTTATTGCTTCGTATTTGTTCTTCCATTTATTGAGTCTCAAATACTTAGCAATAGGTGACTATACATACGCTATCGCTTGTAAGTTCAACCTAGGGCATGTCTTGATATAAACCGAATATTCGGTAGTGGCATGTTATTACTAAGGTTTGAACAAGCGCTATAGAGCTATATGTATAAGTCAATTGTAGTAATGGTCCCAAGCAAATAGGAGGAGATTGTTAGGAATATGCCTGTAAATCACCTGATATATATGTATGCATATTCCAACACATGATTTGCTTGTTCCCATTACAACGCATGTTTCACAAGTGGCTAAAAGGGTGCGCGGTTAGTGTGGCGCTTGTTGAAACAATGCATAGGTCATTAGACTAGGAAGTCTTTGTACATATCCGAGTCTTTGTCCTACCGAATGATGACAAACCTTCATATGAATCAAGCTCTTCAATTTGCCGCTTGACGTGACTATCGGCAGATGTCTCACTAGCGACATTTCCTTGGCTATGATCGCCTAAATAGCCATCTCTACATCGCAGTTCTATATCGGCAGACTCTAGTATCCGCCAAAGCACTTCATCGTAACAGCAGAAGCTATTTATTCAAGAGGAACATCGTGACCATCACGGTTTCTACACCCGGCTATAATGGCGATCTCGAATCGGCCAAATCCTCATCAAAACAACTGTCGAGAAACTGTAAGATCACGAGATACATCGGTCGTTACTCAATGCACTTCAAGACAAAATAGATCCGTTACAAGATCTGTCTGACAAATCCAAGATACGCATCGATGTCTGCACCTTCACGTTTATCCAATAGACATTTCCTCTTCTGAACAGTGTTCGCGGTCTTCAAAGCTTCATTTTAAAAGGCCAAGCACGGACGCCGCACAACCAAAGCAATGAAACGTCCACATCAATCACCGCATCCAGCTAAGCTCGACACGTCCAACTATGTCCACTGTGTCGGATCATCTTCAAGATTCAAACCTAACTGAAGGTCTTTGCCCAACAAATCCAAAAATGTACTCTGACTACATCACGAGATTCAGATCACCAACGGGCATAAACCTATTCAATACACCAACGGTCACATCTTCTTCTCCAGCTATATAAGAAGACTCTCATCCTCATTTCAAAACTGTGAGCACAAGAGAACAAGAGAGAGAGCACAAGCACTCTAACACACAAATTGTGTATGCTTATGCTTGAGAAAGGTTGTGGTATTGATCTTCATTTCTTCAATCCAGAACCACTCCTTCAGAGTGAGAAATCACAAGTGTAAGAACAAACACTTTGTGAGAGAGAGAGAAGAAAATCCAAAAGCTGAGAAGCTCTGCTTGATCAACAACCGTGTTGTTGATTTGAGTTCTTCTTCCTTCGAAGAACTCAGTCTCTTCAGTGGCCTCAACTCCATCATTCAACAAAGAGACCAAGTATCTTACAGATCGTTGAAGCCAGACCAAGCTTGAAGATGTCCGATGAAGAGCCAGAACTTACATGTCCAGATTGCATTCATATCGGCAGACTTATACTACATTATAAGCTGTGCCGATTGTGCAATAAGGTGTCATCATTGTTGGTCGAGTGCTTAGCACTCAGTTGTTCAAATATATGCTATTTGAACAACTCCTAATATTCTCTTCTCACAACAAATATATCAAGTTGAAACTACAGGAAGATGTCTTAATAAATATTAAATACATCTTCTAATGTATTTTCGATATATTTGATTTCGCTTTCTTCATTTCTCCTTCTTTTTCCTAAGAAGATTGCTAGGTTAGAGATTCTAGGTTGATGTACTAAGCATGTTTGCCTTTGAGCAAACCTCTGCTGAATTTTAATATAAAATATATAATTGTTACATTCAGCCTTGATTTCTCTTTCGTGTATAATTTGCTTTATCATGAGCAATCTGTTTAAGGAAAGTAAATGATGCATCTAATACAGATTATAGTCAACTGTCAAGCTCTCTTTCAGATCAAATCTTTACAGTTACTTTAATCTAAATTGTTGAACTTATGCTGTTTATTTTTCCGCTGCTCAAACTCATTTCCATCAGCTAAGTTCAACATACATCTTCCAACTGCATATTTCATATCTGCTGATCCTAGATGTCCATGATCTACATCTGCTGATCTAAGATGTCCGATCACTCTATCTTCAGCTAATCATTCAGTATGAGGAAGATGATCTATGTGTAGTAATCATTTCATCTACTTTTCAATCTAAATGTAAAATTTGGATGAAATTTTTATTACATCAAGTATAGGCTATTCACCCCCCCCCTCTAGCCTATACACTGAGCAACCCTCGGACCTAACAATTTCCAATCCCGAGAATGTTTCGTCATATTAAGTTTCATTTAAAGTATTTGTTGTATATGTTTCTTTCCATTTCCAAAACCAATCTTAATCTCCCCCAATCTATTCTATAATTCTAAAGACAAAAGTAATTCCTAAGTAAACCCTGTCTCTGTGGGATCGACTCGTACTTGTACCCGCTATATTGCAATAGCCCGTGCACTTGCGGATATTAAATAAACCGTTAGGTTAAACCAACCGATAACAAGTTTTTGGCGCCGTTGCTGGGGACAACAGTTTACTTTTTAAGTTTTTGTCTTTACTACATAAATTTTTGTTTTATTTGTTTTTATTTTTTGTTTTGTCTTTACTTCCGATAAATTGTTACGTTTAATCTCTTTTTGAGTGTTTTTTCTCTTATAGTGTATGAAACGGGCTCAGACGTTCTTTGACAATTTTGATCCAGAACCCGAACGAAGCCTTCACCAAAGACTAAGAAAATTCAAGGAGACACTAAGCAAGCATATGGCGGAAGGAGAGCCCCAAGCACAAACTAGGACCCTACGGGACTTTGTGAATCCAAGTACCCCGGGAACTAGATCCCCTATAGTTGTGCCGAATGCCGGAGCGGCACACTTTGAGATAAAGCCGCAACTTTTGCATATGGTTATGAATAACCAATATAGCGGTGCTGCTTTCGAAGATCCTCATCTCCACATCCAAACATTCTTGGAATATTGTGATACCACACGTATTCAGAATGTTACACCGGAAGCAATTCGGATGCGCCTTTTTCCTTTCTCTCTTAAAGATAAGGCGAAGCAATGGTTGAATTCGGTCCCCCAAAATTCATTGACAACATGGGACCAAATTCAAGAAGCATTCCTTGGGCGTTTTTTCCCACCAAGCAAAACAGCCCAAATCTGCACAAAGATCACTAACTTCGTCAAACGATAGTGAAACTTTGTATGATGCATGGGAGCGATTCAAGGAGCTTCTCGAATGTGCCCCCACCACGGGCTCGAAAAGTGGTTGATTGTTCACACCTTCTACAACGGTCTCATATTCAAGACAAGAGAGACCATTGATGCCGCTGCAGGAGGAGCATTAATGAACAAGGGAGTCGATGAGGCATACGACCTTATCGAGAATATTGCATTGAACCATTACCAATGGTCAAATGAGAGGGAGCAACAACAAGGTACGCCTAGTAAATATAATGTTGATGCAGTTACTCTTCTCTCTTCTAAAGTTGACATGATTTTGAAAAAGTTTGAAAATCTTAATGCCAATCCCGTGGCTAATATAAATGTGTTATGTGAACTATGTGGGTCTAACTCACATAGTACGGAAAATGCGAGTTACTTGACATTAGTTCTAATGATCAAGTGAACTTTGTAAATTCTTTTGGACGAAAGGGGGTGTATTCTAATACATACAATCCCGAATGGAGGAATCACCCCAACTTCTCCTATAAGAATAACAACGTTCTAAACCCGCAACCATCTACACAACCCCGGGATTTGGACCTAAGAATTTCAACAACAATGCAAGTACCTTCCCCCTAAATCAAAATTGGATCTTTTGATGGATTTTGTGGTAGAAAATAAAAATTCTCAACAAAAGGTCAATAATGAATTTAGGGAATGCTTTAAACTTCTAAATGCTAGGTTTGATAACTTAGCGGCGCATAATAAGATGCTAGAAACTCAACAAGCTCAACAGGCTATCCCAACGAGTAGGCCACAGGGAGTCTTCTGGTCAACCTCAAAGGCCAAATGAGCATGTGAATATGGTAAAAACTAGGGATGAGAAAGAAAAGATAAATGAATGCCCTAGAAGTATAAATTATAGTCCAATCCCACCGATGATTGAGACTAGTTCGGGACGGAATCCCCAAGAAAGAAGACAAGGATTATGATGAACTCCTTGAAAACCTAGATGCCATTAATGTCAACATCCCATATTTCGAAAATTTGAAAATATGCCTTTAGCCCTTAAACCTTTAAAAAATTAATTCTTGAAAAAGAAAGGCTAAGAGAATATGAAAATGTTATGTTGGCGGAGGAAGTAAGCACTGTCTTACAAAATAAAATTCCTCCAAAATTAAAAGATCCAGTGCATTTACAATTCCTTGTTGTGTTGGCAGAATCAACATTGATAACGCTGTCCTTGACCTAGGAGTGGCGTAAGTATAATGCCATTAACGGTTAGTGAGAAACTTGGTATAGGGAACTTAAACCCACAACCATAACTCTCCAAATGGCGGACCGTTCCGTTCCTGTTGGTATTATGGAAAATATGCCATGTCGTGTAGGGAATTTGATCATCCCCGTCGACTTTGTGATCCTAGATATGGAGGAAGATCATCAAACTCCCGTTATTCTAGGAACGCCATTTCTTGCCCGCGGGGTAATTATAGATGTGAAAAATGGCACCTTTTCCCTAAATGTGGGGAAAGAGAAAGTCGAATTCAGTATGCTTAAATCAGATCTCGAGGATCCCTATTTTGAAACCTACACCCCAAGTGAAGAATATGAGATGGGTGAAGGATCACTATCAAAGGAAGAAATAGGAAATGATCCCATAAATATTGAACCTTTGATTTCTAAAGATAATATTTCTGCTTGTCCTGAAACTAACAATGCAGAGAAAAAATCAAAAGGAACAAAGAAGGTCACTTCGAATTTTCGAAGGTGCAAAGACTATAGGTCACTTGTTCCACCCAAGAAGTCAATATGGAAGAAAGGTCTACCGCAGAAGATATTGATTACTCCAGAAAGGGGTCGAGCTAAGGACCTAAAACAAGCATCATCGGAATGGTAAACCGATGGATTACTTTACCTTATTTCATTTATTATT
Organism: Platycodon grandiflorus; assembly: GCA_016624345.1. NCBI lineage: Eukaryota > Viridiplantae > Streptophyta > Magnoliopsida > Asterales > Campanulaceae > Platycodon > Platycodon grandiflorus. The sequence continues at coordinate 40,029,399 of CM028362.1, read as the reverse complement.
ATTACTATTGTTGTGCTAACCTTGTTTTATAGGTATTCAAAAAAAAAAAATGGTGAACGTTGGTTAGCACGGCCGTGCTCTATTACATGGAACGGCCGTGCAGTTCATTTCGAGTCAGACTGAGTCAACTCAGCAAGAGGGAGCAGCCGTGCAAATTCCTTGACGCGACCGTGCATATTGCCTGGGGAGATGCGTCGTTCCAGTCATAAAGACGTGCCTCTCTCTCTCCTCCCTCATTCACTTCATCTTCTTCAATCTCCTCTCTATACCTCCGCCCCACCCACCTTAAATACCCACTCCTCTACCATTTTAAACCACAAATTCACCCTCAATCCTCCAAAATCCCTCAACCAAACACCTCTCCACCATCAAAATCATCCCAAAACCCCTTAAAACCCCAATCCGAAAATCCCAAAATTATCCATTTCAAGAATTTGAAGGGATTACTCAATTTAGGTGCAAGGAGGAAGCTTTTGGACATTTTGTGGCTGGACAACAAGGATTTCGAGTTCAATTCATCAATCTCTTCGGGTAAAAATTCTCTCACTTCTCTTGTCTTTCAATTATCTTGGGTTTTGAATACAATGTCTTCCAAAGGGAAAGGGAAGGCTGCAGAACGGGTAGCAAAACGATCCCGGAAGGAGCAAGCCTCTTCCTCTAGCTTTAATCCAACCCTCAATACCTTAGGAATTAATTTTAGAAGCCCAGGGAAACAACACGTTTCATTGCCTTAAGTTCAAAAAGGATTAGGCCTACCCAATTTCGACAGATCTGCCCTAAGAACATTAGGAATCTATGGAGATGTTTTAACTCTTCATATGGGGTTGAGATCCGAAGGAATTCTCCAAAAGCATGAGAAAACCTATGAAATCCTTACTCTGGAATTTTTGAGCACAATAAAAATGAAGATTGTGGAGGAGACTTGTAGGTTAACAGGAAGAACTTTTAATCAGTACCATATTGACTTTCGCCTTAGCGGAAGAGAGCTTCATTTAACCGGGGCTGAAATTAGTGAAATTCTGGGACTATCTTTCCGAACCGAATCTTTTCCCGACTTGCCCGCTGAATATAATGAGAATGCCTTTTGGAACCAAATAACCGGCCTCCCATCTTATAAATCCCGAAGTGCCAAAGCCTCCTCTATTATCCACCCAACCCTCCGCCTCATGCATAGGATATACGCTTGCACCATCTTTGCTAGGGAAGATAAGGGAACGGTGAATAGAAAGGAATTGCTTTTGTTGTGGTGTTTTGTTTGGGAACGTTGGAGGATGAACCTTTGCAATTTCCTCTTCGAATTGATTGGTGACATTGTTTCTCCGACCTTTAACGGGGAAATTCATATTGGAGGACTAATTACTTTGTTTGCCAAACACTTCAATTTTGAGATTCCAAATGATTGGGTTGAGGTGAGAGGGTCAACAAAATTGGATATTCCAACTCTTCGGACTATACAGTTGATTTCGGATAGGGGACATAATGAGTATAATTGGTTAGTAGGGGCAGGAAAAGAGCCCTACATTGTACTCCCAAACAACAATCTTCCCACCGTCCGAATAAGAGAACCCGAGACTTGGATATTTCCAAATGATATCCAAGGAGAAGCCCAAGAAGAAGAAGAAGATGTGCAAGCCCCAATGCCACCCGATTTCTACCAAAGGTTTGATCAATTGTTTGTCCAACAAGGTCAATTGCTTGAGCAAAACACTCAAATTCTTCAACAACTCGGCCAAATGGATGGCCGTATTCAACATGTCCAAGGAAGAATTGACGACATTTACAATTATGGGACAAGCCATTGGGACAACTTTCCACCACCACCACCATTTTAGTAAGCTTCTCTTTGCTCCCCCAAGATTGACGTTGTTCCTTGAAACATTGAGGACAATGTTCATTTCAAGTGTGGGGGGGTATATCTATCTTTCTTTTTACATGCTTTCTTAGTTTAGATTTTCATGCTTTCTTAGTTTAGATTTTCTTGCTTTCTAGTATAATTTTCCTTAGTTGCATTTTTATTTTATGCATGTATAGTATATAAAAAAAAAAAAATCCCTATGATGATCCATATTTCTTATGCTTGCTATTTGCCCAAGAATAATGCCTTTATCTTTCCTTAGAAAAAAGAAAAATATAGGGATATTTTTAGGAAATAAATTAGAAGCCTCATAAGTTAATATAGCAAAATATAGGGTTTTATCAAAGGAAAAGCATTTGATTAGAAGGAATCTTTATACACTTGGTTATTCTTATGAAAAATTCTTGAAAATATTCCTTTAAAATTGTACACGTTAAATTTTATTTAATATTTATTCCCTTATTAGAAGCATCTATATTGTTCTGCACCCTTGAATCACACCCCTTCATCAAAATCTCATCTTTCCATTTCCCCTAAATCGAATCAAGGTTAAGCATTTTATCTTATTGCTAAAAGAGTGACTTAGTCACCAAATCTTAAAAGGCAAAAAGAAACTTATTACTTCCTAAGTAACTCGGGGCACGGCGTTCCCTGCGACGATGCTTCCTTGCCAAACAGGAGTAATATCCAAAAGTATTCTTGATCTAAGTATTAGGAACATGGGGTTCGCAGCCACTATGCCTCCTACTTGAAAGGATCAAAAATAACTAAGGCCTTTTGCAAAGATATAACACGTACAAAAATAAGATAAAATTGTTAAATACCTTGATGAGATTTTTTCCACTATCATCATCCATTTTTCGCCCTTGTGATTCAAAAATGCAATACAATTCTATGGAAACTTCTAGTTTGTGAATAAGTGTTTATACTTCCCTTTGTACATTTTAAAGTAATAATTTCATTTTCTCAAAAATTACTCTAAAGAGTGAAAGCTTCTCTTTTACCAAGTGATTGATCTAAGATTTATCCTTCTAGCGTGCTTTACTTGATCAAATTCTATATATGCTATATTAGGTTATTGTCTTAAAAGTTATTTCTTTAAAATATCCCCTAAATGCTTCTTTTTAATAAATTCTAAATGTATATAGAATATGACTACAAAGATAAAGGCAATATCCAAAAAGGGCAATCAGGGCTTGCTACTATATTTCTGAGGGATCATTCTTGTTTTTCCTTTCTTTCTTCCTCTTTTTATCCTAAACTTGCTTGGGGACAAGCAAGAGCTTAAGTGTGGGGGAGTTTGATAAGTGACTATTATATAGTCATTTATCCTAAGTTTTCATATACTTTTACACAGTTTAATTACCATTTTTATCTCATTTTAGATACATTTTAGTTCATTTTTCATATTTATTAGATTTTACGCTCTTTGGTATATTTCATACATTTTAGACAGGTTTTGGAGTCTTTTTATGATCAAGAAAACTTAAGGCACCTTTTGATGCAAAGGCATGGAAGAGCAACAAACAAATCAAACTCACAAAACCAAAAATCAGATGGAGCGGCCGTGCAGCCAAAAGGGAGCGGCCGTGCACAAAGCCATTTTTAGGCAATTTTTGGTCTCAAAGCATAGAGTGGCCGTGTCTTGAAAGATGATTGGCCGTGTTGACCTTCGGAGCGGCCGTGCAGCTTAGAGTGGAGCGGCCGTGCAGAATGTCCAAAGTCAAATTCAAAATTGGCGCCAAAAGAGCACGGCCGTGCAACTCCCTTGACTCGGCCGTGCAGGTCGCATCTGCAGATTTAAAAGGCACCTTTTGGAGGCACCTTCTTGAAGAGTTTCCTCCCCATTATAAATAGACCCATTGTACTCAGTCTTAGAAACGAAATATATACAGAATTTTCATCAGAAATTGTTAGAAATTAGACACAAACACTTATTATATTGAGTTCCAAAGATCTTTGAAGATTGAAGTCCATATTTGTTCTTGAAGATTCCTTGGAAAGCAAGCAATAAAAGTGAAGTATTATTCCAGCCATTCATCTCTTATTTCATCATAAGTCTCTCTTACTCTATCCTTTATATTATTGCTTATTTATTTTACATGGCTAGTGAGTAATCCCCTTGTTCTTGGGGTTGGAAACTCAATACATAAAACGTTCATCTTAAAATATGAAAGTCTTGTCCTCTATCTTCATCTAAACAATTTCTTTATATCAATCTCTAAATGACTTACATTTTGGAGACGTCCAACTTGTATGATTCGGTCAATTGAGAGAAGGACCTAGCGGTGAATCTCGGTTGACGGAACCATATAAAGAAACTAGGCTCCATTGATCACGAAAGTAGTTCAACGGCCTAGGGATGTTCCTTGAATGGAAAGTATGTTGACTCTTGTTCTTAATGGATTCTTACTAATTATGGTCAGCTAGAGATAAGCCGGAATGCCCGTTTGTGACAGGGCGGGAGTACCATAAACGGAAATCTCAAACAGTTAGGACATAATTAGTGAAGAATACAAACGCTATTGTCTTAACCCGAAGTAGTGTAGGCCTAGCATACCATCCTTGATTTTTATGAAAACCTTTATTTTCAAAGACAACGACTATTTGATGAACAAATTATGTGTATGATTTCCAATCCCGAGAATGTTTCGTCATATTAAGTTTCATTTAAAGTATTTGTTGTATATGTTTCTTTCCATTTCCAAAACCAATCTTAATCTCCCCCAATCTATTCTATAATTCTAAAGACAAAAGTAATTCCTAAGTAAACCATGTCTCTGTGGGATCTACTCGTACTTGCACCCGCTATATTGCAATAGCCCGTGCACTTGCGGATATTAAATAAACCGTTAGGTTAAACCAACCGATAACAACTACCTAATCTAAGATATCTAGGATACAGTAAATTTCATGTCTTGCCCTTTTATTTCCATGCTGATAAATGAACTATCAACATTGATTTTATTTATTTAAAGATAAATCATAATATTTTCTTAATTTACACAATTAACATTAATTGGTCAATAATATATATGTCAACATACATAATTCATTTTAAATACCAGCATTCAAATATACACCAACATAAGCTATTTAATTAAAATCTAAGTAAATTTGACATGGTTGTTAAATATCTTGTGTTACTATTATTAAAATATTGTAAATCAAATAAAGATTTTAAATTATAAACAACATAAATAAAATGAGTTGCATACAAAAAATCGAACAATTATGTATTCAAAGCAATATAATTTGATTGTTCGAACTATATAATTCTAAGGATATCGTGAATCGATTACATTAATTTAGTGTGGAGTTCGGTACTCACTATTTAGTAAAAGAAAAACTCATGTAAATGTTAACAAAAAAAATTGAAAAATACACACGTGAAAGCATTCAATTGGTAAATTCATTATACACAAATGTACATCGGTTACACAAGTAACAATATTTTATTTTATGTCGCTTTGTCTATATTTAACAATCTTAAAGTTCTTCGAATTTTGATATGTAATAGTAGTAATAATAGTACATGTTCAATGATCAATTTTGTATATATAAAAGTATTCTAAAATTTATAATAATTTTCTTATTTATGTAATTTTATATTATTAATATTACTTTTTTAATCTTTACGTTATAATTATTTGTTTAATTTATGTACATCGATCTCATAATCTTTACGTTACAGTTATTATTTGCTTATTTTGTTAGAATTAAATTTTCACATGTTTTATTTCTATTAAATATAATTTAATTAAAATATATATGTCCGTGCGTTTAACGCACGGGTGTAAAACTAGTTTTTATTAATTATACGAGCTTCGACATTTATAAATTACATACAAGTGCTAATTCGTATCAGATCATTACAGCAAGACATGTCTCACGGCCCAAAATACTTTAAAGCATGAAAACTAAGCCCTCCGTTCCAGGTAAAGAGTTCATTATACTATTTCGGAATGTTTCACTTAAATAATCAACTTTCAAAAACATTATACTTACAATTTTCATAATATTTCATCTTTACTCTCGATTTGTGTTGTAATCATTTTAATTGTACTTAAGTATTTTTGTAATTATGATCAAATCCAATAACACTAATATATCCTTAAATAATTAGATTTTTCAAATGTAAACTCTTTTGGTGAAGCGGAGGGAGTATTTGACTACGTTCATTTACATGCATTTCGAAAACATGCCTCAATATTCTTGAAGAGAGATGACGATATTTCCATTAAATATACGAGCGTCAAAACATGTAAATTATATATACCTGCAAAGCGTCTCCCAGCCAAACAAACATTTAAGGCTTGAAAACAATTTGACTGCGTGTTTTAACATTAATTTTCAAGGACAATCCCTCAATATTTGTAAAAAAGTATATATATATTTAAATAAATTTTAAGACTTTATTAGGTTTTCAATGCATCAATTTTGTTCAGCAAAGTATTATTCAACATTTCATCTTTCAACTACTCTCTCCGTTCCTAAATTATTGTCTTTTTTTTATTTTTTGTCCGTTTTAGAATAATTATCATATTTGAAAACTTTCCTTTTTAGGACATTATTTTTACCATTTTATTCTTATATTTTTTCCTACTTTAATTATGAACTACATACATATGAGCATTAAAGAAAATTACACATTATACTAATATTAATAATTAAATTAATTATTTTTTCTTAATTCGTATGCCAGATCAAACAAGACAATAATTAAGGGACGGAGGGAGTACTCTATAAGACAAAGAGTTTATCCTTGAAAAGTTACCAAAAACAAGCAGACGAATTTCTATATGCATTACCTTTTCTAAGCCATAGCCATTTGGCAGTTTACAAGAAAGTTTAAGGAGATGAAAGTAAGAGACACATAACTTACTTCCAAAGCTTGATTCTTTTCTTGTTAATAGTTTTTTCTACCTAATGAAGGGAAATGATACTTTCTCTATAATTCTATGAAAGAGTTAATTTTTCTTTTTAAACTGTTCTCGAAAAAAAAATGTCAACTTCATAATTTTTTTCTTTTTATGATGTTATTTTTACCATTTTATTCTTGATTTAATTTTTACTTTAATTTATGGGTCCCACTATCCCATGAGTTTCAATGAAAAACATCTAACATCCTAATATTTATAATAGAGTCAATAAATTTTTATTAATCTGTGTGTCGAGTAAAACACGATCCATTTTTGACAACTGACTTTGTATCAATAGCAAATATCAACAAAATTTATCAGTATTATGCTTTAAATAGTTATACAATTGACAATGATATAACACCTTAAAACATGTCGAGCAATGTTTTTCTTTATAAGCAATGTTATATCTACAGAATTTAGTAACATATTTGATTTACTGTAAGATTAATTTCTTGCAGGTCAAGAAATTTCCTTATATGGTCAATAGAATCACGGTTAATTTAGGATTATTAAATTATATTAAATACTGGTTTGTAAAAAGGGTTAGTTTCCTAATTAAACTCTACCTTGATGACGATTGAGATTAAATCCTAATAGGAATCTAGTCCTCCCTTCGCCTATATAAAGAGATGTAATACCCATCATATTCATCGATTACAAAAATCAACTCATTAGGGTTTTGGGCGATTTCAGATTTACAACAAGTTACAAGAATCAAACAATGTGTATTTATGTTTTTTACTTAAGATTATTTGTAAGTTATTGTAATCTTAAGTATTTGTAAGTTATTGTAATCATCGTGAAGCTCAAGATCTAGTATCAGAACATTAGGTTACGAACTCATGATCATCTATGAAAAATGCATCCAATATTATATTTTATTGATTAAAGATTGATTAATACTCTCTCCGTCTTTAAATTATTGTCTTGTGTGACCTGGCACATGGATTAAGAAAAAATAATTGACTTGATTAGTAATATTTGTATAGTATGTAATTGTTTTTAATACTTATGTGAATGTAGCTTATAATTAAAGTAAAAAGAAAAAATAAAACTAAAATGATAAAAGTGATGCTTAATAGAAATTTTTTTAAATAAGATAATTATTTAGGAATAAAAAATAAAAAAAAACAAAAAAAACAAGACAATAATTGAACGGACGGAGGAAGTACACAACACACGCGGCCTTTCTTTCATGACCCTACTGATCCTATCTTCCTTAGCAAGAAATTGATAACGCTTGCCATGACTACCCCGAAGGTATCTTTGGCGAAGTGACTTTGTTTTACATGTTCTGTGAATTATATGCACATGTAGCTTGCATCATTAACAGTAACGTTTTGAATCTGTGAATTTATTGATAATAGAGTAATAATACGGTTACTTAAAAAGTACTAAATTTTTTACACTAAATAATATTTTCTTCGTTCTTAAATTATTGTCTGGGTTGATTTGGCACACGGATTAAGAAAACTCAATTGACTTTATTATTAATATTGGAATAGTATTAAAATAGTGTGTTGTTTCGTTTAATGCACATGTGTATGTGACCCATAATTAAAGTAGGAAGAAAAAGTATGTGTAAAATAGTAAAAATGATGTTCTAAAAAGAAAAGTTTCAAACAAGACAATTATTTAGGGACGGACGAAAAAGGAAAAGAAGACAATAATTTAGGGACGGAGGGAGTATGTGAGTTGATGTAACAGTTAATGTGGTACAAAAAATAAAATTAAAAATAATAATTAATGTGATCGTTTTGAATCTATGAATTTATTGATAATAGAGTAATACTATGGGTAATTAAAGAGTATTAAATTTTTTACACCAAATGATGTATAAATTAATATGATACAAAAAACAAAATTAAAAATAATAATTAATACTTCACATCAACTACCACATCAGCTGATACATTATTTAATACAAAAAATTTAATACAATTTAGATCCCTATAACATTACCCTTGATAATATATCATGTTTTCAGAATTGAGTAGTGTTTGACACGTTCATTCCGTGGCTCATCGATTTAAAAAATTAAGAAATATTAAATCGTTGTATTTTGTTTTGAGTTATGCATGCTTTCAAACAAACATAAAGTAGTCAAAGTCAAAAACATCATCCTACAAACCGGAACCGTCTACTGCTCGCCGTTTTATTTATTTATTACAAAATTAAATACATACAAAATATATTTTTTTTTAATTTGTGATTAAAAATAATTATGTTTATATCAATTATTTTTGGATTGTATTTGGTATTGTTTTGTATTGAATGAATATGCTAGTATTTTTAAATTTTATTGTTCTGATAGATTTTATGTATTCCGCACTTAAACATTTTGATATGTATAAAAATATTGTTATCACTACAGTGATAATAAATTATGATATTAATATTATTTGATATTCATGTTTACTTATTGATATGAGTCTTTTAGGTTGTACATACATATTAGAACAGTAATCACCGACAGGTGATTCTGATCCATATGTTTGAACAATATTAAGATTTATATGTCTTAGAAAAGTAGAATATCTATATATATTTACACATATTTGGAGAGGCGTTAAACGAAGCACCCCCTTGGCGTGTATGTTTCAGATATGTATGTTTTCGACATATTTTATGTTAAATTTTATTTTGTTGCTGTTATTATTGAGTTATAATGTACATACGCACGGCTTAGGTGTATGTCTTTATTTTTTATATAAATAACAAAACGTGAGCTAGTCTATATAAGGGGCTTGATTTGGTCCGACATTTGTGTCCGCAGGTCGCACTTGCACACGAGTCCACTGGTCCGGACCTTTGAATCGAACTAGGATTTGCAACCCCCTAGGGCGCGCGAGTGAGAGAAAGCCTCTATACTATACAAGCTTACTCCTTACAAGAAAGGAGCTTGTATATAAACTAGCCTTGTCTTTGCTTTCTTTCCAATATGGGACAAACTCACTTATCCATCACCCAAACATCATTTTGGACGAATTAATATACGATTTCAATGTTCCCACGGAGTAGAGCACATTTCCACAATTATCTTTGTCATTCGACAAACGAACCACTAAGAAATTTAACACAAAATATGTTGAAAACCTACATATTCGAAGTAAATGAAAGTGAGAGTTTTAAGTTGAATATTTTCTATATATAAAAAGATGAGGGCAAGTTAGTAATTTCGCAGGGGGGCTACGTTTAGCGCCTACGTATATTTATCTTGTTCTTGTATACATAATTAAATTAGAATTTGACTCTTTAAAAACATGATTATTTCAATGAAAGTTCTACCTACGGGAGAATCTTCTTTATATATGTTAGGATAATTTTTAATTCTTGTATATCTCTATTATATTTCAGCTCCTGTTCCCGTTAATTTGCACTCACATGTTTCATCTGTACCATCCCTTAATGGTACCAACTTCTCAGAATGGCGTGAGAATGTTGAATTCACTTTGGGTGTTCTTCATCTCGATCTTGCACTCCAAACTGAAAAAGCTTCTGAATTAACTACAGAAGGTGCCAAAGAGAATAAGGATCTCCATAAACTATGGGAGAAAGTAACAGATTGAGCCTTATGTTTATGCGAATGATGATTGCTGCAAACATCAAGACCTCTATTCCTGAAACGAAATTAATTAAGGAATTCATGAAATCTGTTGCAGAACGCTTTATGATTACAGATAAGTCCTTTGTAGGAAAATTAATGCCAGGACACACTACTATGAAGTTTGATGGTGCACGGTCAATGCACAATTATATTATTGAGACGCAAAACCTTGCAGCTAAGCTTAACATTTGGGAATGAAAGTGGATGAGAATTTTCTTGTTTAGTTTATTCTAAATTCTCTTCCTCCACAGTATGCCTATTTCCAAGTGAATTATAACTCTATTAAGGAAAAGTGGACAGAGAATGAACTATCTAACATGCTAGTTCAGGAAGAAGCAAGACTGACTCAACAAGGTGCTAATGTTATATATCTCACTACTCAAGGAGCGAATCATAAGTTTCGGAAAAAGGCTAAAAAAGACCATAAAAGAGCTCCACCCAAAATGAATGATAAAGTCCAACCTGCGCAAGTCAAGGCACCCAAAGAAGAAGTTTGTCGTTTCTGTAGGAAATCTGGACATTTCCAGAATAACTATGAGAAACGTCGTAACTGGTTTGAAAGTAAAGGTAGTCCTTTGGGATTCATAAGTTTTTTAGAATCAAATTTCTATGTGCCTTCAAATACATGGTGGTTGGATTCAGGTGCTAGTGTTCATGTTTTTAATTCGATGTAGGGATACCTTACAACCAAAATTATAAACTCAACTAAAAATTTCTTATCCGTAAGGAACGACAATAAAGCTTCTGTCGAAGCTATTGGAACCTACCGTCTTGTTCTTGAAAAATGATATTATTTTTATTTATTTCAAACTCTTTATGTTCCATCTATTTCTCACAACTTAGTTTCAGTTTCTAAACTTGATTTACAAGGATTTATGTTTGATTTGGGTAGTAGAAGTTTCAATTTATATAAGGATTCTATTAATAATGTTGGTTCTGGAATTCTTGTGGATGGTCTTAACAAATTTACTTTGTCTTCCCCATTCTTATCTGAAACTCATTTGACCCTGTATCATTGTGAGAACCCTGATCCGAACCTGTCGGCCTCACTAATAAAAAATGAGATGTTTTTGAATATATGGATCAGTGCGTTGAATACACCCGGATCTCATTATGAACTCCCAAAAATGTAATAAATGTGTAAAACACATTTATATAAAAAGCAGAGTCTTCACCCTCAATTATGAAGAAAATGAGAGAAAAAGTGAGATTGTGGGTTCGGGGGCTAAGTTATGAGTCGGGAAGTCGTTAGGCACCCAACTCGTTCTTTCGGTCTCTACGGTTGCTAATATGCTCGAAAAGAAATATTACGGTGTATTTATGTTACGTGATAAAAAACGGTAATGAGAAAATAATAATATTCACTTTAAAAGAAAAGAAAATATTTATACTGAAGATACAGAAATGTCCACCCTCCACGTGGCATCAAAGGGACACGTGGCCAAGCTGATCTAGAGACCGGAGGAGATGAGTCATCACCCCGAGCTCGGAAATGCAATCCGGAGCTCGGATTCTTCATCCACTCCCGACTTCTCCGACTTCCCCGCTCATAAAGCCTAAGGAGCTCGCATGGTTTCAGACCTGAGCTGTTCTATTAAAGACCCCGAGGTAATCACCTCGGGAAGCGAAGAAAGTCAACGAAAGCTGCCGCATTCAATGCCCACCTGCTCCTACGTCATCCCGGGACCACCATCTGGTTTTCTATTGGGCAGAAAGGATACTTGCCCTCTAAGGAAAGCTGCATCTAGAAGGTCAAGGGGACAAACAGGGAAGTTCTATCCTCTGCACCAAAACAGGTCACTTCCACATTAAAGCTCATCAATACATATTGCGGCTATCAGAGATAGGCACATGGCAGCTCACCCCAGGTCGACACCTGGCAGACCCACTTGAGTCAAACCGACTTTGCATCAGTATAAATACAAGGTGATAGCCTTCTTTTATGGTCTAAGTTCAAATTAACACACACAACTACAAACTCCCTAAAGAATTCAGAGCAATCACTCTCAAAGAGCAGCCTGAATCCTCACCGGAGACCTTTATCCTTACCATAAACTGATTCTCTCACCGGAGGGCTTTAGCTGGACCAACGTCCAGCTCCCTAACGGTGCTGCTTATTCATCTCAGGTATCTACCGGAGGACAAGTCCCACCTAAGCTTGTGCCTATTGAGAGCCGGGGCATCCTGACCAGAGTCTAGCTGCTTACGTGGACGTAGACAGATCACCAGAACCGTTTTTGGCGTGATCAGTTTGGTTCCGTTGCCAGGACTTACTATTCAGATACCTTCAGATTGAAATCCTCATAACCTAGCAAATCTACGGTTGGAAATGACAAACTCAAAGCAACAGGCTACGTCAGCCGCCCGAGCGGCTGGCCCAGCATCTTCCCATTCTGCTGACCACGTTGACCAGTCAGCTCAGAGGCATGCTCCCAAAACTCCCGGGAAAATCCCTGCCGATAATTCAAGAGGCAGGAGGTCAGCCCGGGACGTAGCACGGGTGATAGCAAAAAAGGCGGCGGAGAGGTCGCGCAACAGCAAAGGAAAGGCCGCACGAAAAACCCGTCAGGATGGAGATACCGCTAGTGAGACTTCTGGAGGAGAAGACACTTGCGGTAATGACGAGGTTAGAATCACTGGTGTAAAGAGGCCGGCAACACAGCTAGAGAGAGATCAAGCTGAGTTGGAAGATCTACGTCGCGAGCGGGCGCACGTAGAGAGGATCAGAGAGCTCGAGAGAAAAGAATTCGAGCTCATCAAAAGGGTTGAAGCGGCGGAGCAGACCAGGAGAATACCTCTCGAGCTGGAGAGGGTACAAGCCGACAAACCACGCAGCCGCGATCGTGGACACCGGGCTGTGGAAGTTCCTCGGGCAAGCGCGCACAGCAGGTTGCGCGAGAGTGCCACAAACAGGCTGGGAGCTCGGGTCAGTCCGGCACCTAAAGCAAGTGTGCACAGTCGACTTCATTTCCCAGAAGAGAGGGAAAGGCCCCGAGGTAGTGCCCAAGACCGACTTGGATCCCGAGCACGCTCACAGAGCCCGTCAAGCTCGGACAGCACCTACAAGCCAGAGGCACAGTCCCGGCGGAAAGGATCCCGAGGGAGTAAGTCAAAACGCTCGCCGTCTCCTCCAAGCAGCTCACCCAGCTCGATCGCCTCATCACATAAGCGGTCGAAAAATGATGGGCGTGACCGACGAAGCCAACATAGGTCCCGAGCGGATGCCTCGCCGGACAGAGGTCTAAAAGCCCTCCAAGAGCGCTTAGAAGCCCTTGAAGCAGGAAAGCTAGGCCTCCCCGTGCAGATATTGGAGAGTCCGTTCTGCCAACGGATCCAGAGAACACCACCCAATCACCGTCTGAGGCTTCCCGAATTCAAATTATATACGGGGAAGACGCATGCAGAGACTCATGTCTCCAGTTTCGAAGCCAAGATGGGTGTATGCACCGCACAGAAGGACATGTGGTGCAAAGTCTTTATTAGCACATTCGATGCATCGGTGCTGAAATGGTTCAGGGAGCTCCCCAAACAATCCGTTACAGATTGGAGCGACCTAAAGAAGAAATTCCTTAAGAAGTATGCCTCAGCGGGAGAGCTTCCCAAGGATAAATCCGACCTTGCCAGCACAAAGCAAGGCCCGACCGAATCGCTAGCAGACTACATCCAACGGTTCAAAAATGTGGCCGACGAGCTATCGAATGTACCCGACGAGACGATAGTGGTCTGCTTTGAAAGTGGGCATCAGTCGGAAAGGTTGTTGGCAGAGCTGAATAACTGGAATCCGGCCACGAGCGCAGAAATGTTCAATCTGGCCAAGGGTGTGGCAAAAACGGAGAAAACCTTGGCAGACAGGGCGAAGGCCAAAGGAGTTGCTGTGCCTGTGCAGAACGAGGAGACTAAGAACCCGGACAAGAAGGCCGGGCAGTCAAACACCAGACATAAGGCATATGAAAAGGAGGACAAAATGGTCTACACACCGCTAAATGCCTCCCGCGAGCATATCATGACCGTTCTGCAACAGGAGAATAAGTTAGGGAAACCCTACCCCCTGAGAGAGGTAAAGTTTCCTCGGAACCCGAACCTGAGGTGCGAGTATCACAAGGAGAATGGACACTCCACCGAGGAATGTCGTCAGCTGAAAAAGGTCATCCAGCGACTGATAGATCGGGGGGAGCTCAGAAGGTTTGAGCAAAGAGAGGAGCCAGAGAGAAGGTCGGCACCGCATGGCCGTGAGCATGTCGAGAGGGAAGAATTCAGGATATCCACTATCTTGGAAAACAATTTGAGTATCACCCAGCTCAGCGACACCATGTACAGTCTGAACAACGTGGTGTCTCAACCTCGGGTGAAGAACGAGGTCGGTATATGCTTTTATCCAAGCGAGATGGCGAGCACTGATTTAGCAAAAGTACAGCCACTTACAATGCATCTCGGGATAGAGCAATATATGGTCAGACGGGTGCTTATCGACACGGGGGCCAATCGAAACATCATGTATTATGATTGTTTCAAGAAAATGAGATTCACGGACTCACAGCTCACCCCGAGCAACATCCAGTTGGAAGGCTTCACCGGGCATCGGGTGATAACCAAAGGCACCATCTCGGTGGAGGTGACAGTTGGAGAGGGAGACATTTTTGGAACGGAGAAAATAGAGTTTCTCGTTCTTGACATCCCGTCTCCCTACAATGCAATTTTGGGCCTTCCAGCTCAGGCCAAGTTTGGCATGGTCGTCTCCGCCCCTCATCAAAGAGTCAAATTCGCCGCCAACGGGAAGGTCGGCGTGATGAGAAACAACCCAAAGAGTACTCTATCCCGTCTAATAGAGACTCAAAAAGAAAAGGAGGCGACATTCCGAGGAAAGGCTCAAGCCGTGGAAATATGCCACAACCCGGCCAAACGAGCCCGACCATCGGCAGACGAAGAGATCCCGACAACAGTAGAACAGCCCGCAGTTCCTGAGAACGCGGCTTCTACATCCGGCCTGGCAAAGGATTAGCAGCTAGTGCGGGCTAGCAACCCTAGCTCGCATGAATCGGGCCCGAGCCCGAAAAAAGCCAGGGTGATCACGATCGAGACCCTCGACAATCGCGACCTCCCAAACATTCAGCCCCACGAGGATTTCGACGAGGTGGTCATCAACTTCGATTTTCCCGACCAAAAATTAAAATTGGTCTGGATATCGACGAAGGAGAACGCCAAGCTATCATTCAATTCCTCCGAGGAAACACCGATGTATTCGCTTGGAGGGTTGAGGACATGAAGGGTATTAGCAAAGACGTCTCCGTTCACAAGCTCAGCGTAGACCCCGCAATCACTCCCATACAACAGCGACCACGGGTTTTTTCCTCAGAGAAGCAAGCAGCTATCAAAGAAGAAGTCGACAAGCTGCTCCGGGCCAAGATTATAAAAGAGATTTTTTACCCGACTTGGATCGCAAATGTCGTCATGGTAAAGAAAACCAGCGGCAAATGGAGGATGTGCGTGGACTATACCGACTTGAACAAAGCTTGCCCAAAAGACTGGTACCCGCTGCCCAGAATTGATCAGCTCGTGGATGCCATAGCCGGCCACAAAATCCTGAGTTTCATTGATGCCTACTCAGGATATCACCAAATCAGAATGTGGTTGGAGGATCAGAAGCTTACAGCCTTCCGAGCTGCGGGGGCTTTGTACTGCTATGTTATGATGCCCTTTGGGCTGAAGAACGCAGGGGCTACATACCAGAGAATGGTAAACAGAGTGTTCGGCGACCACCTCGGACGCAACGTGGAGGCTTACATCGACGACATGGTCATTAAGACCAAGAAAGCCAATCATGTCGAAGATCTCCGGGAAACCTTCACCAGCCTAAGGAAAAACAACATGAAGCTGAATCCCGCAAAATGCGCCTTTGGGGTCACTGCGGGCAAATTCTTAGGGTACATGGTGAATGAACGGGGAATAGAGGCAAACCCGGGGAAGATCCAAGCATTGCTGGATATGAAGGCCCCAACGAGTATCAAAGCCGTGCAGCAGCTCAATGGCAGGATAACCGCCTTGAGCAGATTCATAGCCAAAGCTGCCGAAAAGAGCCTACCTTTTTTCAAAATTTTAAAAGGGAGCCAGAAGTTTGCTTGGGGACAAGAATGCGACAAGGCCTTTGCTGAGCTGAAGCAATACCTTGGCAGCCCGCCTCTACTCTCCAGTCCGGTCCCCAGAGAAAAGTTATATGTCTACATCTCGGCCTCAGATGCGGCGATGGCTGCAGTTTTGATCAGAGAAGAGGGCTCCATTCAAAAGCCAGTGTATTACGTCTCTCACGCGCTTTCCGACGTAGAGACACGATACTTGAATGTTGAGAAGGTGGTCCTAGCGTTGATAGTAATGGCGAGGAAACTATCACACTATTTCCAAGCCCACGCTTTGGTAGTCTACTCAGACTTACCTCTTCGAAAAATGCTGCAAAAACCCGACGTAGCCGGCCGAATGATGAAGTGGGCAGTCGAGCTCTCTGCTTTCGACATCACATACGAACGGAGGAAGGCAGTCCAAGGACAAGCACTTGCTGACTTCATTGCGGAGACATCATTCACTCGCAATTGTCCGGAGATCCCCCCAGCTGAGCTAGAGAAAAACTCACCACAGGTCGTCCCTCCGACCAAGAATATTCGCTCTAGCTCCCAGGAAGCACGGCCTATCCACCACTGGCAATTGTTCGTAGATGGATCCGTCAGCAGCTCGGGCAGCGGCGTGGGTTTATCCTTGGTTTCCCCAGATGGAATTGAATTTTGGAAAGTTTTCCGATTCAAGTTCCCCGCATCAAACAACCAGGCCGAATATGAAGCCGTGGTGGCAGGTTTACAATAAGCAAAAGACCTCACAGTTACTCAAATTGTTGTCTTCAGCGACTCTCAGCTCGTCGTGAAGCAAATTTTGGGGGAGTACGGGGCTAATCACCCCACACTGGTAAAATACTGTGAGCTCGCAAGGCAGCTACTATCCAAGTTCGACTACTGGGAGGTTCAGCAGATCGATAGAGAAAGCAACACTCGGGCTGACTACTTATCCAAAGTGGCTTCCATGGAACTAAAAGATCTGCCCCGAGATGTTCAAATTGAATTCCTTGATTCCCCCTCAGTAGACAGAGAGACCGTCTTGCCAATTATCGCGACCACAAGGTGTTGGATAGATGAGGTCGAAGATTATATCGAGCACGGGAACTTGCCCGATGAGAAAAGCCTAGCCCGGCAAATCAGAAAGAGGGCTGCAAGATATTCAAAGGTCGCCGGAGTGCTGTACCGACGATCTTTTTCAAAACCTTTGCTAAGATGCGTGCGGCCTAAGGTCACTGAAAATCTATTAGCAGAGGTACACAAGGAAGTATGCGGAGGGCACCCCGGAGCTCGCACTCTCTCCGACAGAGTCATCTTCCATGGATACTACTGGCCTACACTGAGGAAGGATGCCGAGGCCTACGTCAGGAGATGTGACAAATGCCAAAGAATCGCTGATGTGCCCAGACTACCTTCTGTACCCCAGACACCGGTTGTCGCAGCCTGGCCCTTCGATATGTGGGGAATTGACCTCATCGGTCCTTTTCCCAAAGCTCGCGGAGGTTACGAGTTCTTGATTGTGGCTGTTGACTACTTTACAAAGTGGATCGAAGCTAAGTCGCTTGCGGGAATTGCTGAGGAGAAGGCCATCAGTTTTGTACATGACTTCATCTGGTGCAGATTTGGGCTACCTCGGGTTATAGTCTCCGATCACGGGACACAGTTCGCCACAAATTTTACAGCGAACTACGAGAGGATGAACGTAAAGCATTGGATGTCTTCAGTCGCTCACCCGCAAGGCAATGGCCAAGCAGAGGCCGGGAATAAGAAAATTCTATACTCCCTTAAAAGGAGCTTAGAAGAAAAGAAAGGAAGATGGCTGGAAGAGCTCCCCGCGGTCCTGTGGAGCATCAGGACATCTGTGCGGGGTCCGACGGGAGAAACGCCATTTGCTTTGACCTATGGCTCAGAGGCAATGG
Organism: Platycodon grandiflorus; assembly: GCA_016624345.1. Classification (NCBI taxonomy): domain Eukaryota; kingdom Viridiplantae; phylum Streptophyta; class Magnoliopsida; order Asterales; family Campanulaceae; genus Platycodon; species Platycodon grandiflorus. Next base: position 40,010,998 of record CM028362.1, on the reverse strand, counting down.
CACCAGTGGAAATGGCCCTACCTACAGCTCGGGTGTTACACTTTGATGAAAAAATAAACACAGAAGCCCGGGGGCTTGACCTCGATCTGTTAGAAGAACGCAGACTGGAAGCTCAGTTAAGAATGGTAAACTACAAGCAGCTCGCGAAGGGTCATCATGATCGAAGAATAAAGTCTAGAACCATCTCGGTTGGGGACTGGGTCCTCAGGAAGATTGAAGCCACAGGCAGAAATGCTCAGCAGAACAAGTTATCCCCGAACTGGGAAGGCCCCTTCCGGGTTACCTCGATCATCCGAGAAGGAACCTACCGACTAGCCGAGCAAGATGGAACACTCTTGAAAAACCCTTGGCACGCTGATCACCTCAAAAAATACTATTTGTAATTGTAACTTCTACATACTTTTGTAAATTTGAGTAAATATATGACAACTTGACTTTGTGAGAAATAAAAAGTTTGTTTACTCGGGTTTTCATATTACATTATTAAAATACCTAAAGTCGGCAGCGGGCTACTTTGAGGTATATTCAAAAATACTTATAGCGGACAGCGGGCCCCTTAAGTATAAAAAACTACTCCAAGCTCGGTAGCAGACTACCCCGAGTAGTTTTGAAGACCTCACTGCAAAGTCAATATCGAATCACTCAGTGTAGGTGGAACGAGTCATCACTGAAAAGTCAATAGTGAATCACTCCGTGATAGACTCTGAAAAATTATGGGAGGTCGACCAGAGTCACCCCGTAATAAACAAATTATTGCCGACGAAAGGCCAGAGCCACACCGCAATAATTCTAAAAAGATTGAACTTCCATTCTTCAAATTGATAAGATATAAAAATGTCATTCATTCAAAGAAAAAGCATGTTAACAAGCTAGAATTACTTGTTCATATTTACAAATAAAAACTACATCTACGAGCTAATATTACTTGTTCAAATTTCACATATTATAAAAATTTGCGAGCTCGCAGGCTCAAAAACAAAAGATTATACAAAAACTTTGCAGGTTATGAGCTCAACGCGCATCCGCGGCCATCACATCCCGGTCATTCTCAGCACGGTTGGTCATCACCCCTTCAGTATCCTTCAGCAGTTGATCGGCAACCTGGCCGAGCTCGGCATTCTCTTGTTCATCGCCTCCCCCGGAAGCCTCCAAGGCCATCTGTTCAAGCCGAGCATCAACCAACTTTTCGACGTGTTGCTGAAGAATAACAGGGTGTTCCCACGCCGACCTACCAGCATGAGTATCTTCTTCATCGATGGCCTGGATATCCTCGCTATCAAAAGGCACGAGCACGACACCTTTTCGGTTTAAATCGTCAAAGGGGTTGGAGGCCCCCCACTCAACTAGTTTCTCCAGCGGCACCCCGTCACCCGCTGCAGCTCGGAGGATCTGATATCGTCCCTTCATCATATAGGGAGCAATGTCCCCGACGAACGAATCAGTCTCCTTGTACTGGGCAATGAGGGTCTCGCGGCCAGGGTACCGTGCTCGGATATCTTGATAGTCCAGATTGAGCTTTTCCACCCTCCTATCTAGATCTTGGATGGCCGCCTCGTGCTCCGAGCTCTTCGCAGTAAAAAACTTCTCAAATTTCTTCATCTCTTCCCCGGTGGATATCAGGGCCTCTTCGGCCTTCGACTGAGCTTCCTCGGCCTTTGACTGCGCCGTCACCGAGGCGAAGAGTGAAGCCTTGGTTTTCTCGAGCTCTGCATCCTTCACCTTCAGCTCTTTATCCTTCATTCGAAGCTGGTGGCGAAGGCGGGATAGCTCGAAGGTGTCCTCTTTGACCTGCTGCACAAGGTCGAACTTTAACTTCTCGGCCTCAGCCAGCCGGAGATCAAAATATTTCGCATAGTGAGCCATCTGCGAAGAAAGAAAGTTAGCATAAGAAAATGAAGAGAAAGTTAACAAAGTTATGGTATAGTCACAAACCTCCACCAGCGAGCAAGTCATCGTCTTCAAGGCATGATCCGAGGGCTGCTGCAGTAGCCTGGCCATCCGAGGAGAGTCGGCGAAGGCGTTAATCTGATTGAACAAGACAGTTTCAGGCACGCCCATCCCGGCGATCACCTCAACCTCCTCCCCGGGAGTGACTTTCTCTTTACCCTTAGAAGAGGATTTCCGGGTAAGGGGCTCCTCCTCGGTCATATCAATTATCGTGGCCTCAGCAGCAAGCCCCGACCTGGTGGCCTCATCAGCAGGCCCCGACTTCGTCGGCCTCAGCAGGAGACCCAGATTTTTGCTTCTTGCGAGCTCCGGCCTCATCACTAGCCGAAGCACGCTTGGTTCCCGGAAGAGCCATCGAGATGGGCACAGCATGTACAATGCCCTCAGCCCCTATCGGCTTCATCGGGGGAAAAACGGCTGCATCACCTCCCGCGGCAACTTGGGATCGCCTCAGCTCTTCTTTGCGAGCTCCGGAGGCAGTGTTCCTCTTAGCCCGGAAGGCGTTGGCTACGTTCACCATATCTGCAAAAAGCACACAAGTCAGTATCAATGCGAGGAAGAAATACTTGAAAGAAAAAACGCAAAACAGATATGTAAAACATTACAACCCTCGGGAGGAGGCCGGCAGTTGCTCTCTTCGACCCCGGCACAGCGTTCACATTGGATGCAAAACTTGTCATCCATGTGTCCTAGCCACCCCGGGGCAGACTCTAACTCAGGCATAAGACACCTCGGGTGAACCCCGCTGAAAGTCCTCCTCGACAGCCCGGTCATCGAGAGGAAGGGTTCATCCGCGAGAATCGCCTCCCAGTCGTAGAGGCGGGTTTGCTCCTCGTCCGTAAAGAGGGGGGCCTCAATCACCCGCTGCGCGATGCTATCATAATCCCCCAGCCTCTTTAGGCGTTTAAGCCCGTGAACTCTCCCCGAGGGGACATTAAAATTCCAGCCTTTGCAGCTCTCCACCAGAATAATCTTATCTGCCCAGCCGTCCACCTTCCCCGGGAAAGGGGTGAAGAGCTTTATCCAGTTGTTGTGGGCCTTGCATTGAAGACGATGGGTGGAGACCTATGTCTGAAAGTAATATCTGAAGAGGGAGAGAGACGGCTCGCAACCCAAAGTTCAGACACAGGCGATGAAGCATACCAGCGTCCTCACCAGCCCCAGAGAGAGGTCGAGGGGCATTGCAGATGTCTCCTCGAGGAACTCGCATATAAGGGGGTCAAGAGGGAGCCGTAGCCCGCCGAGAGTGAAAAAGCTGAGGTAGAAGCCCACTTTTCTGCGCAGGGCCTTCAGCTCTACCCAGCTCTTGTCAGCACTCGGGATCGATGCCCGGAATCCCGTCGTGTGATGGAGGGCCTCCTACGTAGAGATATCAGAAGAAGAGATCTTATTCTTCCAGTTCCTCGGCAGAGCAGCCATAGCCGCTTGATCGGCCCTCTCAGCCGAGGTAGATTCTCGAGCTGGAGAGGTATCGGACCTGCCTGACGTAGACACCCCGGTCATCTTGCTCAAATTCTTTGATTGTAACTCGTCAGCAACGGATTTCTCGCGGAGTTGGCGAGCTCGTTCAACTCGGAGATTCTGCAAGAGCCGGTTCATTGAAAAATACTTACAGATTAAGGCAGTTACTATTTGGTTTTTGTCATCTAGCACTTCCATTTGAGCAGCAAATGGGAGTGGAGGGACCCAGTGAGGCTCATCGGCCACTACTCTATCCGAGAAGTCGGACCCCCAGCGCCCTAGGATATCCCGGGCTTCACTTGGAAGTACGACCTCCCAGTGATCCTCGGCTAATCTGTATATATTCTTATTTGTGGGAGATCGGGCAAACACGGACTAAGATGGAGAATCGCCTAAATCTACGGGACCCCGAGGTAGTAATGGACTAGCACCATCCAAGCTCGGGGAATATCCCGAGGACGAGGATGAGTCCGACGACGAGCTAAGCTCTGGAATCCTAAAGCTAACACCTCTCCTACCCGCAAACATATTGAAAGGAAATAAGAATTCAAAGTATGAGTAGGTCGGAATACCTGTTTCAAAGAGAAAGCTCGGAAGTCGGAGAGGTACGGAAGAACACCTGACTAGCACGTTATACCTGAGAGACACGTGGCACCGGAGATTAGCACCGGAATAAATGGCGATCGCCAACAGAAAAACGAAGATCGAGATATATATCAAACGAGGGCATAAAAGACCGAAAAAAGTGGATATAAAGATAGAGGGGGTTCAGACGAAACTAACCTACGGAGTAGAATCGACGAAAAGTGCAGGAATCAGCGAGAAAAAGCGGAAAGACGGTTGGAGAGATATCGCCGGAAATCGTAGGTCGCCGGAGAAAATTAGGGTTTTTAGCAAAAAGTGATGATCAACAGTTCTAAAACCCTACTTATACCCCTGCAATACGACGTCGTTTGTACGAAAGACCCGAAATACGACCCGGAATCAAATGGATAGTCCGCGTGTTTTTCCTTTCGGATCATCAGAGCGACACCGTTTTTTGCCCAAAACGACGGTTCTAAATTCAAAGTTGAAAAGACGTGCATTTAATGAAAGCCGTCAGAATGTTTCGCGCCAATGATTTGGCACAGATTCCAACGAGAGGTGTGTTGGTGACATTTCTACCTACTGCCTCATCGCGAGCTAGACTTCCCGACTTAAAGGGTAAACCCTTACATCGGGAACTCGGGGGCTACTGAAGATACATAAATGTCCACCCGCCACGTGGCATCAAAGGGACACGTGGCCAAGCTGATCTGGAGACCAGAGGAGATGAGTCATCACCCCGAGCTCGAAAATGCAATCCGGAGCTCGAATTCTTCATCCACTCCCGACTTCTCCGACTTCCTCGCTCATAAAGCCTAAGGAGCTCGCATGGTTTCAGACCCGAGCTGTTCTATTAAAGACCCCGAGGTAATCACCTCGGGAAGCGAAGAAAGTCAACGAAAGCTGCCGCATTCAATGCCCACCTGCTCCTACGTCATCCCGGGACCACCATCTGGTTTTCTATTGGGCAGAAAGGATACTTGCCCTCTAAGGAAAGCTGCATCTAGAAGGTCAAGGGGACAAACAGGGAAGTTCTATCCTCTGCACCAAAACAGGTCACTTCCACATTAAAGCTCATCAATACATATTGCGGCTGTCAGAGATAGGCACATGGCAGCTCACCCCAGGTCGACACCTGGCAGACCCACTTGAGTCAAACCGACTTTGCATCAGTATAAATACAAGGTGATAGCCTTCTTTTATGGTCTAAGTTCAAATTAACACACACAACTACAAACTCCCTAAAGAATTCAGAGCAAACACTCTCAAAGAGCAGCCTGAATCCTCACCGGAGACCTTTATCCTTACCATAAACTGATTCTCTCACCGGAGGGCTTTAGCTGGACCAACGTCCAGCTCCCTAACGGTGCTGCTTATTCATCTCAGGTATCTACCGGAGGACAAGTCCCACCTAAGCTTGTGCCTATTGAGAGCCGGGGCATCCTGACCAGAGTCTAGCTGCTTACGTGGACGTAGACTGATCACCAGAACCGTTTTTGGCGTGATTATATACAAATAAATATAAATATAGGTCACCAAAAATCAAATTTGGTCAACTTTAGTAAACTAAAGTCAACAAAACTAAAATAAAAGTCTACAATACGGGATCAAATACTAGCATGTTAATATTGTTAATATTATTAATTTAAACATACCAAACTAAGTATATGTATTATAGTAATATAACTAGCATAATAATATAAAATTAAAAGATCAAAGTTGAAGAAAACAACAAAAAGAATCAAAATGCAGTATATAGTGCGCACTGCACTTTGTGGGGAAAAACATGTTTGATGCATACCAAAACTTAACTAATCATTACATACAAGCTTTGCGAAGATTCAAAGTTTAAAACAACCGATTAATAATTAAGAAAACCAACTGTAAATATAAAAACTAAAGAACAGAGGCTCCCAAACTTGATTTCCATGTATGAATCTTATGTATTTACATGCTAAACACGTCAAAACAAGTATATTTACATGTTTACTAAATATCTAAGTTATTTCATCATTCGAAACCAAAGAAAAACTAAACGAATTGAAGGCTCTCACCTTCTGTTGTTTTACAGAAATCGTTTGGCTCTAGCTAGGCCGTTGAATTGTTGTTGTGCTTCCCCTGCTTCCGATACGAGGAAAGGAAGACTTACATTTCTTGTTTGCGTGTGTGTGTTTTTGTTACTGCTATGTATATGTATGTGTGTAGTATGTGTGTGTGTGTATGTGATGTCTAGAGAGAGATCAAGAGGAAGAGAGAGCTTTTCTTTGGTTGAGAGGGAGTATTTATAGAAGAGAGTAACTCTCAAGCCCAAGTAACCCTAGGAAGCTTCCTCCAGCTTAGTCACCAAGTTTTTCCTGGATAAAATATCTTCAACGTCAATATCGTCAGGCAAACTTACAGGGAGAGTTACATCCTCTGGTGCACGGCGCACCACGTGGTGTTGCAGCGCACCAGAGCCTGTTTTTTGAAACTTTGGCTTGGCTTTTGCACTTTGGCCCTTCGTCTTTGAGCTTTGACTCTTTAGTCTTTTCCTTTAAATTTTGACTTGATGTTAATCCTCTGAGGTACTTCTGTTATGCCTTTAGTCTGTTGTCGTTTGTGTAGGTATTTTTGGTACATGTAATTGTCATAAAAGTGTTTTAGTCCATTTTGTAAATAAATTAATATTTATCGGACAATTGTAATATAGGGGTACGAATTTTAGGTGTCTACAGAGACCTTCGGCGACGTTTACTTACGAGTAAGCGAGGGTCGTCGACAAAATGGACATCCTTATTTCGTATAAAAAGAACACCTTGGCTGGGCCCTGTGGGGTTACCTACGTATCCTGTCTAGGAATCAAGCCAAATGTAGTTCACAGGTGGAATATAATTGGATGGTCGTACCTCCTAAGAGGTTGCCTACGTATCCCGATAGGGAATCAGACCAAAATGTAGTTTGGCAATGTGGGCGCAAAAAGTTGTGATTATTGCACCTCCTAAGAGGTTGCCTACGTATCCCGAAGGAATCAGACCCAAAACGTAGTTCAAAGGTGGAAAAGCATGGCAATGTGCAAACATGTGATGTGGTGTAAAAAGCATGGCAATATGAAAAAACATGTGATTCATTGGTCGAACCTCCTAAGGGGTTGCCTACGTATCTCGGTTAAGGGAATCAAATCAAAACGTAGTTCTTGTTCCTTTAAGTGGTGCAAGAAACTTGCAAAGAGTGGCAATACTTAAAAAAAAAGCATGTCAATCGGTGATCGAACCTCCTAAAAGGCTGCCTACGTATCCCGCTTAGGAGAATCAAATCGAAACGTAGTTCAGAGGTGGGATATAAATGGGTGGTCTACCTCAGCATCGGAGTTATGTGACCAAATGTACTTGTGACAGAGGTTGAACACGTATTTTGAAGGAATTAGATCAAACGTAGTTCAGACTCTAAGGGAAGAACAATTGTATTGCCCATACATGGGGAAACAACAAAAATGTGACATGTGATGTAAAGACTTCAGTTCAAACTCTCTGGGGAGAAGAACTCTCAGTTATGACCCTGTGGGAGAAACTCCGCTGGGGAATTTTTAAGGATGATTGTGGTGCAACTAGCTGGGGAAAACAGGTATGCACGAAAATGACATGCAAATGTGTTTTGTCGATCTAGCCTCCTGCTAGGGATATGGAAAAAAACATAATAACATCCATAACATGTAGTGTATGAAGCATGGAAATGTACAACATGGCAACATGAGGAGTATGTAAAACATGCAAAGTAAACACGACGAGCATATAAGTGTGAAGAGGTGTGGCAATACGTCAATGTACGCCGTGTGGTGGTTGGACTTCCACTGGGGAAGTTTGCGATGCAAGAACACTTGCACTGCGATGGTGTGAAAAAAAAATGGTAATACAAAAAGGTAGGCCTTTCAAACCTCTACTGGGGAGAGAAAAGAGTCTGCAATAAATGATATGCATAATGTGGTGTGTCGATCGAGCCTCCTTAGAGGTTGCCTACGTATTTCGGTTAAGAGAATCAGATCGAAATGTAGTTCAGCACTGGACCTAATATATAGTGTAATTGGTTAATTTCTAGCGGGGAAATGGTCAAAGTGAAAGGAACAAAGGTCGAACCCAGCGTCAGCATTATATGACCATGGATGAAATCTAATAGAGGTCAAACCTAGCATCGGGGTTATATGACCAAGGGTGAAATATAACAGAGGTCGAACCCAGTGTTGGGGTTATATGACCAAGGGTAAAACACAATCACGCAATAAAATGATACAAATTGTAATCAAAGATAAGCTATAAATTGACATAAAATAAAAATACTGTGATTGAGTGGTGTCAAGGAGGACAAATTCTGAGTGTTGAGTCATCAGTGATGTTTTCTAAGCTGTGTTAGTTGAGCGATTTATTTTCAGAGGCCTCAGGTTTGCATCTGTGGGGGAACGACCGAACAACTGATATTGCTACTTGTGCAGTGTCCAGGGGGACAAATTTTGAGCTGTGTCAGACGGCAGGGCTGTTGGTGACGCTTTTGTTGAGATATAATGTATGGAATTCCATGAGGATTCTGTTGGGTATGATAAAAGTGCTAAGTTGTCTGCACCACTTTGTTTAGTGACTTCTGGCAAGACTTTGTAAGTGTCGTTTCAAGAAAGGTTTCCCATAGGGATGCTTGAAATATTTTGCCCTTGATGGCAGAGCTGCTGGTGACGATTGATCAACCTTGGGTGAGAAGTAATCTACCTTTAGGCTTGGAAAGTTGATGGTTGACATGATACATTATCCTTGACTTACGAGGGGGAGGGGGGGGTACTTGCAGAAAATTTATTTTTCACAAGGGGTTGATGCGATAAATATTGATAAATGCGGGCAGATGCAATGATGAAATGTGTTACATAGTAAGGGTAGTTACGTAATTGTGTTGATAGGGTATAGTAGAGTATATATATACTATACTCTAATACATATGAGAAAAATAAGATAACACCGCTGCTTTCTCTCTTTCTCTGTTCGTCAGACTTCTTCTTCTCCCTGATTTTTTCTATCAATTTCATTCCTTCATATTGTTGCTATGTATTAGAGTATAACTAATACACAACAACAATAATTGACGATACACAGCAACAGCAAGAAGCAAAACCCTAGTTCTACCTTATGATCAATTGAACATAGTAGAGATTTTTGATGGAGATATCGAGGCTTGGGGTTGACTTAGAATAGCCAGGTGACCCAGTCTGTGAAGGTCGGCGGCTGGAGTAGGTTGTCTTCCGGTGTCATGCGCTGGTGCGTGGAGGTGGTGTGCGAACTCTAGCTTTCGGAATTTGATATATATGGGTCAGAACAATGTGTTTCTTTGTTTGGTGGTGCCAATTGATGATTTCGTGGACTTATAGTCACAGATTGGGGAGTTTTTTTTTGGGACTGGATTGACTGATTAGTCAATTAGAAGGGCATGTTTGGAAAATTAAGATTTTCTGATATTTTATAAAGATTTATTGGTTTGTATTGTTTGTGTATTGTGATGGCTAAAGATGCTTCTACTATGGGACAAATCATGATGGTTGTTTCGACCCAAAATAAATTGATTGACATTATACTAGAGGCGAATGGGTTTAATTTTTACAGAATAGAGGTATTTGGTACAGGTAAACATGGGTGGATTATAGAGCGAGTAACTTAAATTGGTTGTACAACTTGTCACAAGAAGTTCATCATCCTAGTCAGAAACGGCGGAGCATTATAGATTACTATTATGACTTCATGCGTGTGAGCGAGGATTTCACTGCTGCTATGCCTATATCTAGTAATGTAGAGGAGATGAAAGCTCAACGTGAGAAGTTATTGATGTTTAGCTATTATCAGGCTTAGAGAAGGAGTATGATGTGGTTCGATCTCAACTATTGTTGAGTAAAGATTTGGGTACTCTCTTTGATTCTTTAGATAGAGTTTTGAATACAACTAAGAATGGGAATGGTGAGTCATCACATGTGGATTTATCGGAGCGATCAGCATTAGTTTCACAAGGCCACTGATATCGCGGAGGTAGAGATGGCGGTCGAGGTGGTTTTCGAGGGGGAACTCGTGGTGGTAGAGTTCCCGGAGATCGTGGAAGACCTAGAGTGTGTTACAATTGTGGAGAACAAGGACATTTCAAGAGCCAGTGCCCTAAACCTCTCACTCAACAGTAGTAGAAGTATTAGAAAAAGCAACAGCAGCTCAGGTTCGCACATACAGTTTCACAGACTAGTATTCGTCTCAATCGGAGACCCATACAGTTGTTATGAGTGATGAGGAGTTTGCCAAGTTTATGCAGTACCAGATGTCACGGCAGCCTTCTTCCTTCTCCTCCAAAGCAACTCTAGCCAAGTCAGGTAAATTATAACATGTCTTCTGTGATATCCCACATCGGGTAGATGTGGAACTTGTGTGTGCTTTATAAGTGGCCACCCACTACCACTGGGCACCAACCTATCCATGGACTTTTGGGTGGCTTGTGGTGGGCCAGTTGACCCAGGTGCTTAGTGGGCCAGTGCGTGGGCTATGCGTGGCGAACCGGGCTTCAGGCTCGGGTCGTTACAAATGGTATCAGAGCGGGTCCCGACCAAAAATGTGTAGGAACACATCGCCGGGGTGCCGATCCTTTGGACCTCCTTTGGCTCTTGACGAGGACGTCAAGGATTCAAGTGGGGGAGATTGTGATATCCCACATCGGGTAGATGTGGGACTTGTGTGTGCTTTATAAGTGGCCACCCACTACCACTGGGCACCAACCTATCCATGGACTTTTGGGTGGCTTGTGGTGGGCCAGTTGACCCAGGTACTTAGTGGGCCAGTGCGTGGGCTATGCGTGGCAGACCGGGCTTCAGGCTCGGGTCGTTACATCTTCTGTCTTCAGCTAGGAAGTGGGTGATTGATTCAGGGGCTAATGATCATATGACAGGAGATTCGAGTTCTTTATCCACCTAACAGTCATCAAATAAATTTACAACTATTTCTCTTGCAGATGGATCATCTTCCAAAGCCTTGGGTAGTGGTAGTACCACTGCCGCTTCTCTATCATTGAAATTTGTGCTGTACTTACCCCGTTTTCCTTTTAATTTAGTGTCTGTGAGTAAAATTACTAAGGCATTAAATTTTTGTGTCTCTTTCTTTCCTGGTTATTGTCTTTTTTAGGATTTGAGGACTTGCGAGATTATTGGTAAAGGAAGTGAATCTGATGTGATGTATCTACTCGATAAAGTCATTGCCTCTCATCCATCCACCATTGTATCAGTTGCATGTCGGAGTACTTTATCCCCTTTCCAGCTACATTGTCGTTATGGTCATCCATCTTTACATGTCTTGAAAAAATTGTGTCCAAAATTAGGGTTTATTTCTAGTTTACCTTGTGAGTCTTATGAGTTTGCTAAACACTATCGTGCATCGTATCCTCCTAGAGTTAATATACGGGTTACGTCCCTATTTGAGTTAGTTCATATTGATGTTTGGGGTCCTTGTACTGTCCCATCTAAAACGGGATTCAAATATTTTGTTACATTTGTTGATGATTATTCTAGAAGCACTTGGTTATATTTAATGAAGTCCAGAGATGAATTGTTTGAGATATTTTGTTCCTTTTGTGCTGAAATTAAAACTCATTTCAATTGTCCAGTTTAGAATCTTCGCAGTGATAATGCTAAGGAATATTTCTCTGGCATTTTTTTTCTTATATGTCTCGAGATCGAATCATTCATCAATCTTCATGTATTGTCACCCCTCAACAAAATGGTGTTGCTGAATGCAAAAATCGTCATCTATTGGAGGTTGCCAGGGCATTGATATTTGAAATGAATGTTCCTAAATCTTTCTGGGCTGATGTTGTTCACACTACTACTTTTCTTATAAATCGACTCCCATCATCTGTTCTTCAAGGGAAAAATCCATACTCTGACTTTCGTCCATCGCAGTCATTGTTTCCAATTTCTCCTAAAGTGTATGGTTGTACCTGTTTCGTCTAGGATGTTCGACAACAGGTTAGTAAGTTAGACCGACGAGCTCTTAAGTTTGTCGTTTTTGGATATTCTCGAACCCAGAAAGGGTATCATTGTTATTCCCCATATTTGGGTCGGTACCTAGTGTCAGCTAATGTCACTTTCTTCGAGTCTAACCTGTATTTTAGTCAGTCATCCTCTTTTGAGTCCGAGTTTGTGTCTTCCGATGATTTCCTCACTTATACATTGGTTTGTACTTCTGATCCTATAGTTGATATTGAATCCATAGCTCCATCACGCTAAAAAAAGGTACACGTTCTTGCATTCATCTTATCACCTCTTGTGTCTCTTATGCTCACTTGTCAGATTCCTCTCGTTCATTTGTTACTTGTCTTGATTCAGTTGTCACTCCTAAAACTGTGTCTGATGCTTTATCTCATAGTGGTTGGAAGTCTGTTATGGAAGGGGAAATGAAGGCTCTTGAGGCTAATAAGACCTGGGACTTGGTAACCCTTCCTCAAGGTAAGAAGGCTATTGGGTGTAAATAAGTGTATGTGGTTAAAATGAACCCTGATGGGACTGTTGTCCGGTTAAAAGCTCGACTGGTTGTTAAGAGGTATGCACAGGTGTATGGTGTTGATTGTAATGATACTTTTTCTCCTGTTGCTAAGCTAATATCTGTTTGCCTTTTGATATCCTTAGTTGCTTCTAACAACTGGGCCTTGTATCAGTTAGATGTTAAGAATGCCTTCCTTCGTGATTTACAGGAAGTGGTTTACATGGAAGAACCTCCTTGGTTTGTTGTTCAAGGGGAGTATGGGAATAAGATATGTAGGTTGAGAAAGTCTATGCATGGGTTAAAACAATCCCCTCGAACTTGGTTTGGAAAATTTAGTGCTGATGTGTTAGAATTTGGGTTACAAAGGAGTATATATGATAATACCATGTTCTTTTGACAAACTGATAGTGGTTGTGTTATATTGGTTGTTTATGTAGATGATATTGTGATTACAGGGAGTGATACACAGCGAATTGAAGCACTTAAGTGGTGTCTCCAGAATAAATTTCAAACAAAGGACTTAGGTACTCTAAAGTACTTTCTTGGGATTGAAGTGATATGGTCCAAGAAAGGGATATTTTTGTCTCAGAGGAAATATGCTCATGATTTACTTGAGGAAGTTGGGATGCTTGAAGTGAAATCGTGTGACACTCCAATGGATCCTAATGTAAGATTTGTAGCTGGAGAAGGAGAGGTACTTAAGGATCCGAAACGATACTAGATACTGGTTGGTAAGCTGAATTATCTTGTCATGACTCGTCTAGATATTGTATTTCTAGTAAGTGTAGTGAGTCTGTTCATGGCAGCTCCTACTACTACTCACTGGAACGTATTGATTTGAATTGTGAAGTATTTGAAAAGAGCGCCTCGTAGAGGTATCTTGTATGCAGACCATGGGCATATGCACGTGGAGGCATTTTTTGATGCTGATTGGGTAGGATCACCAGGTAATAGAAAGTCAACTATAGGATACTGTGTATTTATGGGTGGGAATTTAGTGTCTTAGAAAAGTAAGAAACAGAGTGTGGTGGCAAGATCAAGTACAGAGTCTGAGTATCGTGCAATGGCTCAAATGACCAGTGAACTTATGTGGATATAGCAACTGATGGAAAAGATTGGTTTTAGGGTTGCCTTGCCTGTGAGATTGTGGTGTGATAATTAGGCAGCCATGCATTTCTCTACGAATCTAGTTTTCCATGAAAGGACTAAACATATGGAGGTTGATTGCCATTTTGTTCGAGAAAAGATCCAACAAAATCTTGTTACCACTTCGTATGTGCGTACGGGAGAACAACTTGCTGATGTATTTACTAAGGGCCTTTGTTAGGTCCAAGGTTGCTCTATATAGGCTAGAAGGGGGGGGTTGAATAGCCTATGTCTAATTTTTGAAATTGATTCAAAAATCTTACTTCACTAGGGTTTTATAAATTTTGCAGGCGGAAGACTTGTGAAGCACAGGACAAGTTGAGAATGGCTGATCTTGACAGGACAAGATCGCGGTTCTTAACAGATTGGAAATCGGAAATTTAAAGCAACACAATCAAATCACAATCTCACACAAATAGACAGAATATTTAATATGGTTCACACTTATAAATAAGTGCTACGTCCACAACCAAAGTGGTCAACTTTGGATTTGAAAATCGTGTACTAAGTTTTTCCACTAGATATTTTACAAACTAAATCTCTAATGGATTGTGTACAAAAATTTTGTTGACCAAGTGTTTGTGTGGGAGAATTGATATCAATAAGATACAATTCTCGTGAGCTATGAAAAGCTAGGTGTTGCAATCAATGAAGAGCTTTAATGGACTGATCGTCTTAGAGAGAAGCTCTTCAAAGAAGGAAGTACAGATAGGACGTTTAAGCTTTTAATGCACTTGAAGAAGATGAAGAAGATTCAGAGTTGTAGTTGTTGAAGTGTGTTCAATGCAGCAATGGAGTCTCCTTTTATATGCAGGAGGAAGCTTGGAGCCGTTGGAGATCTTCTAATTTGAATTTAAGAGCAATTAATGCTCTAATATGGTTGTTGACTCGATAGGCCGACACGTAGCTTGCGCTGTTTCCGACACTTTGCTAAAAATAGGCGGTGCAGTGCTTGCAGGAGGAATGTCCTTTTCGAGTGTATGCCAAGAATGGAAACCTTCATTGAATGCGCTTTGCGGTTAACGTTGCATCGAAGTCAATGAAAGCCTCAAATCAGACATGTCTTCGGCGCTTCTCTTATCGACGTTCTTGAGGTTCTTCAACATTGCCGATGAGGCTTGGCCGATATGAGCTTGTCCGATATCCGAAAGGAAGATGGCGATGCATAAATTGCCTATTGTGCGAGGACGTCCGATGTCCTATAGGCTATCTTCTTCAAGGCAATATACAATAAGCAACCCTAAACTATTCAAGCTATGCCTAAGTTCAAGTTGCCACTCTAATGACACGCAGCCCATTAGTCACCTTGACTTAGACTTTGGTTATGGATTCAAGCAAATCTAGGCTAAGATACAACAATCTCCTCCTATTTGCTTGAGTCCATGACCCTACGAATACAATATCACCGACCATGTTCAAGTCTAGTAATAACATGCTTGTAAGATTGATATATTAAATAAGCATGCCCTAGATGAACTTACATAAAGGTCATTGTATTCAAGAATTACAAAGTGTTTATAAAAGGAAATTAAGCATCGACACTTGTAATGAGACTAAGTTTAAAGACATGCAGATAGGCGAGAATAGGCAATATAGGACATGTCTTTAAACCGGGGTTTAAATTTCATGCAATCACATAATAAGCAGCTCATAATAAACATGAAAGTTTTAAAACATAGACATTGTTAATTAAACAAGTTGTTTAATTACAAAGTTTAGCAAAAGATTATACAAAATATTATCGGCGGTTCGAGAGGATGACCTAGATGATGCACGACCTTTGCCTTTGCACGATGAAGATTGCCCATATGCCCTTGATGCCCATTTAGAGTCAACAGCAGCCTTAAGTCTTGCAATTTCTTCGTTGTCGCCGCTAGCTCTTCTTTAGTGTCGGCCAATTCGAGGAGAGCTCTTTGTTCTTCTCGCTTGAGCGAGCATTATGCTCAATGAGCTTGGTCTCGATCATTGTTGAGTCCGGCCATCTCCTCCTTCATGGACGCAAGCGAGGCATCAATAAAGCCGAGGCGGTGCTCGCAGTTCGCGCTCCTTGCGGTAGTAAGCCAAGTGCTTGGCCGTGAGATTACGCGTTGCTCGCACGAGGAGTGAACAGAGCGATTGGCCCGGCGCCGAGAGTGAAGCACAAGCTTGTAGCCGCCTTCAACCATGTCGACGACCTGCATCGCTTAGTTGCTATGTTGTCCCGCTTGGTTTCGAAGCGCGACGTCCCGGATGAAGTGGCCGAGATCCGTGGCGGGCGCTTGGCCGAGATGGATCGTAGGCGCATCAAAGCGGCCTTTGCACCTTTGGAAATCTCCATCACTTGGGTCATGCATCGCCGCACATGGGTGATGTGAGACCGATCCGCAGAGTTGGTGCGGGGCCTTGGTCGTCAACAGAGATGACCTCAAAATCTTGCAAAATTTGTGTATAGCCTCAAGGGATAGTAATCGACGAGTCGGGATGACTAGCTGATGGTCCTGCTGAGGGGGAAAGATGGCTGGTGGCTTGAGTAGGTGAGGGTGGAGGATGGCCGGTGGGAGACAGGATTGGCTAGAGGATGAGGGAGAATGGATGGTGGAGGAGACTTCAATAGAGGGAGAAGGAAGGCTAGAAAAGATGCGAGGAACAGGAAGAGCCTTTCTATGTAGATGACATAGGAAAGGGGTGAATGAAGAAAGGGGGAGGAGAAAAGAAAGGGGAAAGGCTAGGAGAAAGGAAGAGAAGAGGGATGAGAGGGTTGAAGCCAAGGAAGGTTGTGACTACATCAATGAAGTGTAGACCACGGGGTGAAAAAGGATGGAAGGATGGTCGATAATGGTGAAGACCGGGGGTTTAGGCAGAGAGAGAAAGGGGGAGATGTCCGATTTGGTGGGAAGGGGAAGGCCTAGGTCCTTATGGATTGCAACCCATTGGTTGAAGATCATAAGATCTTGAACCGAGTTGTGGGAGAAAAAGAGTTGGGACCAGCAGAGGAAGAGGGTCATAGTAGGCACCCCATTGAAAGATGATTTCACCGCACATAGGCCGACAGGAAATCTCTGGGGTAATCAAGGGTGGCCAAGAAGGGGTCGAGTCGGCAGGTTGGGTTTAGGGCCTGTCTCCGGGGACAGCAGCCCGCACCTCGGGTGTAGGTGGTTATAGGGAGTAGGTTTGAGGCGTTTGGGAGTAGGCGGGTCGAAGAGGGAGAGATAGGTCGTTTGGAGGATAGGGGTTGAGAAGAGGTGGCAGTGAGAAAATGGCTGTTGTGTGGTGGTTGTTTGGATGGGAGCAGATGGAGGAGGTGAGGAAGTAGGTGAGGTGGTAGGGAAGTAGGCATAGGTGGTGAAGGTGGAGAAGGTGGAGGAGAAGAGGGTTCATCGGCGGTTCCCACAAAATGTACCTTCTTCTTTGCACTCTTTTAAAACGTTTGCCATGCTTGGACTTAGTAGGAGTGGAAGAGGCGAAGTTGGTGATTGAGATGTTGTGGTGGGAACTCTGGTGGAGGAACAAACATGGAGGAACTACTGGTGTGGATGAGACCTTAGGAAGGCCAAAGGATTCGTGTGGGTAGGAGGGTTTGTTTGGTTTTGGGTTTGGAGGATTGGGAGGTAGGTTGAGAGGGTTTGGAGAGGTCACCGGTTGGAAGGATGATGTGTCCTTCTCAACGCCCTTCGAGCGTGTTTCTGGTTTGTTTGAGCTTTGGGGAGAGAGGAGAGTGTTTAGGCTTTTGGTAGGAGGCTCAGAGCTCATATGGGTCATGATCCACTGCCGAGGTCAAATGTTCAGCGGCTCACCCCAATGGGTGTAGGCTCCTCCTCACCGGTAACCCGGCAAGATAGGTGACTTTCCTCTTACCCTTGCGGCTTGGGTAGAGGGCCACCAAGAGCAGAAGAAGAAGAAGAGCAAGCAGCCGAGATAGCGCAGCAGCAGCAGGACCACCGCGTTGGTTGTCCTTTTGGCCATATCATCCCTATAGCGGGTGATGTTGTTGACCGTGAAGACGTAGGTGTTGGACACCTTGATGAGGTCGTCGAAGCGACCAGCTCATCAATCTCCTCATAACGGCGGAGGATGACATTGATAACCCCGACAAAGGGCCTCTTCATGGACGGGTGAGCTTGGACTTCAGAACACTGGGACAAAGATTGAAAAGATGATCTTTGCCCGGTTGAGTTGCTTGCGAAGGACCACACCTTGGTCCACATCACCGTTGGGAGGTGAAGATGTCCCTCGAGCCATTCTTGAATAGAATGCTCTTGTCGAGCGATGGCCGATATGGTAGGGGTTTTCGGGAAGAGGTTCCTAGACATCTCGGAAAACCTCTCTCGGGCGGCGCCCCTCATCATCTCCCGTGCAAGTGCCGATTCGGATCGGTCAAGTCCAATTTGCCTTCAACGGTCAAGGATTTCTCCAACATCCTTGTAGGTCAACTTGATGTAGTGGCCTCGATGTAGCCCTTGATATAGCTTAAGTTGATCGGCTCGAGGCACTAGGAGGAGGAGGCGTAATCATCCTTGTATAGAATTCCTCGGCTAGATAGTTGTAGTGGGTGTCGTTGAGTTGGAACAGGGGAGGAGTCCACACTCGCTAAATCTTTAGCAAGGCATCACGCGATGTGCAAATGATTGAGTCTATGTCGATAGTCATCCCCGGGTGATAGCTTGACTGGGAAGGGTCCTTATAGGAGCTCGGCAGCCAATGCACCGGTTGGCTTTGCAGAGGCGAAGATGAAGTGGTGGCAGAGCCTTTGATGATTTAGACTTTCCCTACATAATCGGCAAATGTGAGAACAGATATAGGAATCGGCAGATATGCAAGAAACAACAGATAATCATGCAATCGGCAGATAATAACATAAACAGTAATCGTCGATCAAAACCCAAAATATAGACAAATTGAACCAAAATATAAGAACAGTTCATTATCTGGGTTTCAAAATATCTTCTGAGTTTGTCATTTTTGAACCAACAAAGTGGTATAAAACGAAAACAAAGTATCACATAAAGCTCAAAAACACATTCACACCCAAACAAACAAGATTCAAGCAACAATCGCAAGAATCCGATATTCATCAATGGCGGACGCTTTAAAGACGCACATTAGGTCAAGACAAGACCACAAACCGGATTTAAACGAATTGAAAAGGTGTGGAAACTCTTACCATTGATGATTTTAAGCTGAAAACTTAGAGATTTTGAAGATTTGAAGGCTTTTGGAGGGATTTGATTGGAAGACGGAAGGTTTTTGAAAGTTAGAAAATGGCGGTTGTTGAGAATTGTGAAGAGTTACTGTACATTTTACCCTTTTATACCTCTGACAGGCCACTAAATGGAATTTGATAAAATTTGAAGTCCGCATTTATTACCTGATGAGTTACTGTACGTATGGCGCCCTTAAGTCTGCCTATATTATCAAAGTCTACCTATTTTATTGAAGGCCGATGTGGAGATAGACACTTACCCAAGGTTGTCTATTTACTCGCGAGTTGAGATCGGCCGATCACATAGGCGGTTTAATAACAGAGTTGATGAAATAACTTAAAGAATTAGCTAGAAAGGATTAAGGATTGAGGTCAAGCATACCAAGCTCTCCTCTTAAATATGCAAACCTGGTTGAATCAAGTGGTTTTGTGAAGATGTCTCGCTACCCGATTCTCTGTAGGCACATATTGCATGCCGATGTTACCTTTTTCAACATGATCTTTAAGAAAGTGATATCTCACATCAATGTGCTTTGTTTTGGAGTGCATGACAGATTTTGAGAGATCGAATTGCCGATGTGTTATCACACATTATAGGACAATCATCGCTTTGATCTCATAGTCCACTAGTTGCCGTTTGATCCACGCAGCCTGAGCAGCAGCCTACCGCAGCCTATGTATTCCTCGCTTGTTGAAGTTGAAACAGAGGTTTGTTTTTGCGGCCCATGAGACAAGTCTATTTCCTAAGAATTGACATGTCCCACTTGTGCTTTTCTGTCAACTTTACATGCAGCAAAATCAGCATCGAATAGCCTATAAGATTAAAAGATGAATCTCTAGGATACCGATTCCCAAATTGGGAGTATCTATCGATATCCGATGATTCTTTTGACTTGCTTGTAGGTGAGACTCCTTTGGATCGCTTGAAACCTAGCACAAACACAAACAAAGAAACATGATATCGTGCCTACTAGCGCTAAGTATAAAAGTGAACCAATCATGCCTCAGAGAGTCATGTCCACTTTCTTGCCCTTCTCATCTTTGTCAAGATGGCGGTTAGTAGCCATAGGAGTCCAAGTCGTTTGCATTCTCAAGACCAAATTTCTTGATGACATCCTTTGCATATTTGGCTTGATTGATGAAGATACCATTTGAACTTTGTTGAATTTGAAGACCAAGGAAAAAGTTGAGCTCTCCCATCATGCTCATCTCAAATTTACTCGCATAAGCTTTTCAAACCTTTTGCAAAGATTTTCATTAGTAGAACCAAAGATAATATCATCAACATATATTTGAACAAGTAAGGAATGACCTTTATGCTTCATAATGAAAAGAGTAGTGTCAATTTGACCTCTTACAAAGCCTTGAGATATCAAGAACTTTGAAAGGGTCTCATACCGGCTCTTGGAGCTTGTTTGAGTCCATAAAGGGCTTTCCTTAGCTTGTAGACATCTTCTCTTCTTGAAGTCTATGAACCCGGTGGTTGCTCAACATAGACTTCTTCTTGAAGTTCTCCATTCGAAATGCACTCTTTACATCCATTTGATAAACTTTGAAGTCTTGTAAGAGGCATAGGCCAAGAATAATCTGATAGCCTCTAATCTTGCAACAGGGCAAATGTCTCATCATAGTCAATACCCTCCTCCCGTCCGTATCCTTGGGCTACCAGCCTTGCCTTGTTTCTTGTAATGTTGCCGTTTTCATCCATTTTGTTTCGAAAACCCACTTTGTGCCAATAACCGCTTGTCCTTTAGGCCTAGGGACTAGTGACCGACTTGGCATCCGTCAAATTGGTTTAGCTCTTCTTGCATAGCTTCCACCCACTTGGATCTTCCGAGCTTCATCAATCTTTTGGGTTCAATGTTAGATACAAATGCGTAGAATACATGCATTCATTTCTTGAAGCTTGTCTAGTTTGAACACCGGCATTAAGATCTCCAATGATTTGAGTGATAGGATGATCTTTTACTTCTAACTTCGCAGTTGAACTTGTCCATTGCATCGGCAGAGTTGGATTCTTGAGAAGTAGAAGTGAAGCTTGGTTTTCTAAAGGGTAGGTTAATTCCAAGGTAGGTTGTATGACTTCGGTGTGGAAGGCAAAGGGGATTCAGGATTTTCGAGTGTTCATTTGATGGTTCGTTTGAGGATTCTAACAGTTGACTCTTGGAAGATCTTGTGAAGAAGGAGGATCGCAGATCTAGGATTAGGCGTTCGCACTGCCTCATATTCATCGAATCATTAGTAACCTTAGGAGCCAAATGTGGCCCAATGAAATCAAATTCATCAAAAGAAACATGTACAGATTCAACAACTCTAAGTGAAGTTTTATTATAAACTCGTATGCTTTTGAAAACTTGGCATATCCCGAAAAATTCCTTCATCACTTTTGGATTCAAACTTACCTCTATGTTCTCTACCATTGTAAAGAACATAGCATTTACAACCAAATATTTTAAAGAATCCAATGTTGGGAGTTTCTCTCCATATTTCATATGGAGTTTTGTTATGAAATTTATTTATGATGGACTGTTTTGTGTGAAGCGGCGGTGTTCACGCCTACGCCCGAAATACATAGGCGGTTTGGCTTCAATCATTGTCTTTCCGCTTCAATGAGAGTTCGTTCTTCCTTTCAAAGAACTCCATTTTGTTGAGGTGTGCCAACCGCAGAGAAATTGTGACCAATTCCATGGTCATCACAATATTTGGCTACACCATTGTTCTTGAACTGCTCCATTGTCCGATCGACATCGAGATATCATCCGGCTTCGAGTCCGTAGTCTTCGAAGAGTTCAAGAATGATGTCATATGCTTCATCTTTGGAGGACATCATTTCTACCCAAGTAAATCTTGAGTAATCATCAACTACTACAAGAGTATACTTGCGCCACCAAGACTTGTAGTAGTTACAGTCCAAACAGATCCATGTGCAAGAGCCGTAGAGGTCCGGTTGTTGATAGGCAAGGCTTGCTTTTGAAGGAAGATTTATGTAGTTTGCCCAGTTGACATGCTCTGCAGAGACTGTGTGATTCAGCTGATATTTTAGGCAAACCGACAACTAGATTGTCTTTTGATAGCTTCTCCAGGTATTTGAAATTGAGATGACTAAGCCTTTTGTGCCACAACCAGCTGTTGTCAGTTGATGACCTAGCAACCAAGCAAAGATTTGATTTTCTTCCAACAAAGATTTAGGTCAACAAAGATAGACATTTCCTTTTCGAACCCTGTCAGATAGTTGAACATGTCTCATTGTCCTTTATGAGACATTGACTTGAGGAAAACCGACATGTTAGCCCTTTATCACGTAATTGTGATATGCTTAGATTGTGCTTTAAACCTTCAACTAGAGAGACTTTGTTGATGGAGAGATTGCCTCTGATTATACTTCCATAACCAATGGTCTTCCCTTTTGAGTTATCTCCAAATATGACTGAGGGACCCTTTGCTTCAACAATGCTTGAGAGAAGATTTGGATCACCAGTCATATGCTTTGAGCATCCACTGTCTAGATACCATAGATCTTTCTCTTCTTCATTGACAGCCATGAAGCATTCCTGAAATATAGACATTTAAGAATATGGTCCCCTTTTATTTTTGGGTCCTCAAGGTTAGCAACCTTTTGGGATCCACACTGTTTAACCTTTGGAGGAGTAAATCCTCTAGATTTAGGTGTGAATCTCGAAGGCATTCATGAATCTCATGACCATGGCATTTGCGAAAGAGCATTTGTGAAATCCTTCAACATGAGTAATGATTTTTTTGAGGCTTCTTAATATCGCAGCTTTGGAATGATCTTTCTGCGATAATTGGCCTATAGGACTTAGGCCGAAAATGCCTTTTCTTGTTGATGTTAGGTTTACCATAGGTAGACCTTTTATCAAAAGATTTTGTATTTACAGCACATGTCCTTTAAGCTTTTTATCTGCAGAATTCACTTCTTTTACCCTTTTATAGGCAGTGTTGGGATCAGCAGTCTTGCCTTTGACAAATTTAATAGGTTTGAGCTGAGAATTCCTAGACTTGCTATTAGTCATCCCTGTTTTCTTAGGGTGACTAATGGCAGGTTTTAGTTGCTCGACTCACTATTAGCAGAGTCAATCGGCGATTGCTTTCTTTTGGACTTGTCTTTTGTGTTCTTGGGATAAACAAAAGGAACTTTGTTAAAGCCAAGTCCTTGCCTTTTGGGAGACTGCTGGTCATAAGGAACTTCACACCAATTCTTCAAAGAATCACTTCGTGTCTCATCCTTTTGAGAACTAGAAGAACTACCTACTTTGAACTCACTTTGGAAACCAATGCCGCTTTGTCATCTAAAGTTTTCGGTTTGAAAGAATGGCATCAAAGTTTCCTTTAGAGTTATTCCAAGTATTGACAACCTTTTGAAGGTCATCTTTCTCGAATTTATCTTCTTGATGTGTTCAAGTAGGAAATCCACTTTTTCATCAAAGCTTTGTTCTCTTTTTGCAATTTGATACTTTCGACTTGCTGTCTATCAAGATCTTTGATCTTAGACATCAAGGTTGATTTCTCGAGACACTAGTTCATGCTTCTTGGCTAATTTCACATAGGCACTTTGAATTTTGAAAACTCTTCCAAAGATGTCTTTATTAGCTTTGATGAGCTCTCCCTTTGAAGGTTCATTAAGCTCATCATCATCATCACTGTCATCTTGTTGAAATGGTAATGACCTCACCGAATCATGTGGTGACTCCCGGCCATAAGGCATATGTTGGCTTCTTCGGAAAGTCACAAGAGTCATCCTCATCGTGTCGTGTCACACCATGTAGGCGGTGCTTTCATCAATGTCTTCACCACCATCCCTTTTTGTTTTTGAAATTTAGTTTCGGACGTTTCTTATAAAATTCATATTTTGGCTTAGGACATTTAGAGGCAAAATGGCCTGGTTTCCTACGTTAAAACAAACTAGCTCATTATCCTTTTGATGGTCCGATTTATAAGGAGCGAATGTTTTGGTTGAGCGCTTGTTTTATAAGGAACGGCGTTTGTGAGAAGACGCCTATGTGATGATGGTTTATTAAACCTTTTGAAACGTTGATATTTCTTTACAAACATAGCAAAGGCTTCGTCGAAAGAATATCATCATCTTCACCGGAAGTAGAAGGTGTTTCATCGTTTTGAACAGAAGGTTCAGAGACATGGCGGTAAGGACAAGTTTTTAAAACTCTTTTCCATTTCTTGAGCTTGTTGGATTTCAAGCTCATAAACCGAAAGACTAGCATAAAGGTTTCTAAGAGTCAATTTGTTTAAATCTTTTGACTCTTTCATGGCGATGATCTTAACATGCCATAGACGCCTAGTGCATTTAGAAATCTCATGTTTATTTCTTTCTTTTCATACTTCTTTCCTAATGAATAGCAAGAGTTGACTACCTCATAGAATCTGTCATAGGCACTTCGCAGAGACTCTTTGGGATCCTTTTGAAGGAGTCAAACTTCGGATGCAGTATATAATTTGTTGTTCTTTGTCTCGCCATCACCTTCAAGATATTCAAGGATGGCTTCCCACATCTCCTTTCGTGTCCAAGTTGATAATCTGCGATAAGTACTTATATCAACACGGTGGTAATGATGTTGATGGCCTTTCCATCCGAGCATCATTCTTTCGTCTTCATCATCCCACTCTTCTTCGGCTTTGGTACTTCGTGCAGCTTGGATCTACCGCGCCGTGTATTAGGCTTCATTGGAATTCGGGTCCATCTCGTGACACATTTCCACAAACGTTTATCAATTGAATTCATATGTCTTTTGACTTTATCTTTCCAGATGTCAAAGTGAACTTCATCCAAGACAGACAATGGTTCACGTTTGATGTTTCCAACATTTGGTGAGCAGCCATGATCTTTAATCTCTCAAGAGGTTAATCTTGGAAAAACTAGTTTTCAAAGAGTTAAGCTCGATACCAATTGTTAGGTCCAAGGTTGCTCTATATAGGCTAGAAGGGGGTTGAATAGCCTATGTCCAATTTTTGAAATTGATTCAAAAATCTTACTTCACTAGGGTTTTATAAATTTTGCGGGCGGAAGACTTGTGAAGCACGGGACAAGTTGAGAATGGTGATCTTGACAGACAAGATCGCTTCTTAACAGATTGGAAATCTGGAAATTTAAAGCAACACAATCAAATCACAATCACACACAAATAGACAGAATATTTAATATGGTTCACACTTATAAATAAGTGCTACGTCCACAACCAAAGTGGTCAACTTTGGATTTGAAAATCGTGTACTAAGTTTTTCCACTAGATATTTTACAAACTAAATCTCTAATGGATTGTGTACAAAAATTTTGTTGACCAAGTGTTTGTGTGGGAGAATTGATATCAATAAGATACAATTCTCGTGAGCTATGAAAAGCTAGGTGTTGCAATCAATGAAGAGCTTTAATGGACTGATCGTCTTAGAGAAGCTCTTCAAAGAAGGAAGTACAGATAGGACGTTTAAGCTTTTAATGCACTTGAAGAAGATGAAGAAGATTCAGAGTTGTAGTTGTTGAAGTGTGTTCAATGCAGCAATGGAGTCTCCTTTTATATGCAGGAGGAAGCTTGGAGCCGTTGGAGATCTTCTAATTTGAATTTAAGAGCAATTAATGCTCTAATATGGTTGTTGACTCGATAGGCCGACGTAGCTTGCGTCTGTTTCCGACACTTTGCTAAAAATAGGCGTGCTTGCGGGAGGAATGTCCTTTTCGAGTGTATGCCAAGAATGGAAACCTTCATTGAATGCGCTTTGAGTTAACGTTGCATCGAAGTCAATGAAAGCCTCAAATCGGGACATGTCTTCGGCGGTTCTCTTATCGGACGTTCTTGAGGTTCTTCAACATTGCCGATGAGGCTTGGCGATATGAGCTTGTCCGATATCCGAAAGGAAGATGCGATGCATAAACTGCCTATTGTGCAGAGGACGTCCGATGTCCTATAGGCTATCTTCTTCAAGGCAATATACAATAAGCAACCCTAAACTATTCAAGCTATGCCTAAGTTCAAGTTGCCACTCTAACAGACACGCAGGCCCATTAGTCACCTTGACTTAGACTTTGGTTATGGATTCAAGCAAATCTAGGCTAAGATACAACAGCCTTACACGAATAAGAGTGGATTATATTTGTAACAAGCTGGGCATGATCAATATCTATGCTCCAGCTTGAAGGGGAGTGTTAGATAGTAAGGGTAGTTACGTAATTATGTTGATAGGGTATAGTAGAGTATATATATACTATACCCTAATACGTATGAGAAAAATAAGATAACACCACTGCTTTCTTTCTCTGTTCGTCAGACTTCTTCTTCTTCTCCCTGATTCTCTCTATCAATTTCATTCCTTCATATTGTTGCTATGTATTAGTTACAAAATACAAGCTCATGCAGACAGAGAAACTATGTATGCGAAAAAGCTATGAAAACTTTAATCAAAATGGGACTCCAAAATTGAAGTGTGTGTTCCTTGTTCCTTAAACATGTACGGACAAGACATGATAAGGCAAGGGTGATGCATATGTGATGTGGTCAAAGGGATCGACATGTTGTGGGGTGGTTTCTATGAGTTTATGAATGTATAAGTTGTTGGAAAGTTTGGGATGAATATGGGTGAAAGTTTGGTCCTTGAGGTCGCTTGACCAATACATGCATCCAGATTCAATTTCAGTCACTCGTTTGGTGGGTCTTCTTTCACAAGCCTTGGAAGGGATCCTTGCTTTCACAAATGCCACTGTCTTGCGTGTTTCCATAAGAAAAAACCCCACGGCCCATTTTTGTCAAATGTTGAGAAGATGGCCTCCTTGTTCCTTTTTTGTGGTGAAAAACCATGACCATTGATCAAAGGTATGAAGGTCTGAACTTGTGCCTTGTTTGTAAAAGGGAGTATGGTGAAATCAAAGAAAACGATCACTCTATGAAGATTAGAGAGGTGCAACCCCAAGCTCGTGTCTTTGACAAGATGAACGTGTGATGATATATAATTATATGAAGATCGAAGGGATGCAACCTTAAGCTCGCGTCTTCTGACAAGACAAACTCATGATGATCATGAAGGTCAGAGGGGTGCAGCCTCTTGCTTGTGTATGACAAGTTGAACATGTGATGAAATCCCGACTCAGAGATCAAGAGGGTGTAGCCCCATGTTTGTGCCCTTTTTGCAGGATTGGTGTTTAAAGATCATGTCTTCAGAGATCAAAAGGGTGCAGCCCCATGCTCGTGTCTTTGATAAGATGAACAACTTATGTTGTCGGTGAGAAAGATCCCAAATCTGAAAATCAAAAGGGGTGCAGCCCCTTGTTTGCCCTTTGGCCATGATAGAAACAATGGTCCTTGATCAAATGGTTGAAGCCCCGGTAGACTCGATTAAAAAGTTATGATGGTGACTCGAGCTTGGTGTTTGGTGAGAAGACAACATGCCTTACGGAGACTTGATTTGATGAGTTTAGGTGAGATTGATAAAAATCCCCAGGGTGACTCGATGAAAAAAAGGACAAAAAAAGTATGCTCAAAGAAATAAAGAGACGACTCCAAGAGGACTCGAGAAACTTGAGTTCACTATATTGCCGAACATCCCTTGATTGGTGGGTTATGGACCCTCATTGGTATTTATTGTATTTTAATATATTTTGTGTTTTTTGTATATATAGCCGACAATCAGCCTGACTCGATCATGTTATAACCGATTGTAACAAAGCTGTAGATGGCAACTGGGCCAGGGTGAAATGGTTAAGTGTTTAGGTTTGGATGTGATGTTGGCTTTTGGGTTGAAGGTTTAGCCTTATAGCTGGTTGTTTTGGTCATGATGGTTGGTTGGTTGTTTTGCATTGCTCGAGAAAGTTGTTTGGGAGAGGGATAAAGAAAGAGATTGAAGGAGATAGAGAAAGATTGCTCACGAGAGGCTCTTTTTTTTTTTTTTTTTTGCATAGGCTGCCTTTTGGGGTTCAGCCTAAAGAGTCCTCTCGACTTTTGTTTTTGAGCGTGTGTAAGAGAACGAAGAAGGATGAAAGAAAGTTTTCTCTCTCTCATTGTGGAGCGGGTGAATGATTACTCTTGGTCCATATAAGGATAGAGCAACCCCTGCTTTAGAGGGCACAAACTCAAGAAGATGACCTCTTGAGCAAGCGAGGGTTGGAAGGGTATTTTGGTGTTGGCAAGGTCTATAGATTATGTGTGGGTTTAATATAGGTTTGGCCTTTGAGTAAGGCTTGGTATTTGGATGAGGTTTAATGTTTTGGGTTTTGGGTGTAGTGACAGCCCAGTGTGCTGGTAACAGCTCAATTGCAATAGGTCAAAGACGATCTTTGTCAAGACACTCGACTCACTTTGTGTATATTTGTGTGTTTAATTGTTTGCGGGCCCATGACTTCGAAATGATTCATCATTGAACTGTGTAAAGTTTATCATTTTTTTTTAGTGAGTCAAGTCATCATTTGGAAAGACTCGACACCCAAAGGACTCTCAGCGATAAGCTAGACTCAAGGGTCAAGAAATCACACAAGTATTTGACTTAGACTTGATATTTTAGAAAGCCTCAAAAGGTTCATTTTAGAGACTCAATTGACTTAAGAACCAAAGATTATATAAAAGGCGTGTGAGCATACTTCATAAGAAATATTGACACTATAGGCAAAAGGGATATGTTCTTGGGGGTCTATCACTCCCAACCATTGTTCATTGATTCCTGGGATCTCAGTCATCACTTTCAGAAGAGACTTTTTCGACAACTGTATCATCATCGACAATGTGATCGTAGGTCTCGTGATCTGGATTGCTTATATTAAGACCATCAAAGTTACTTGAACGAGCCTGTATGAGGTCGACCCAAATTTCTTCATCGATGTGAAACCCAACTTCCAGGATGGCAGAGAAGTCGGTATATGACAAGTACCGCATCCATTCATAGAACACATGTTGAAGATTATTCAAAAGGATGCGCGATTGCTCGACGGGGTTAAGCCTTTCAAGAGCTTGAGCTACTTTCTTCCTCTATCTTTCAGCGAAGTCAACGAAAGTTTCATTTTCATGTTGGATGCATGACTCAAGGTCTCGCCTATTCTTTCCCCAATTGTTGTTGTCTTTGTACCTCTTCTAAAATTCATTAGCAAGCTTGTCCCAGGTAGCAATTATAATGCTATCAACTGACATCAACCACTGTTTAGCAGCCCCAATAAGAGTCAAGTAAAAATTGGAGGCCTTCGCCTCAAAGCTTGTACCTCTCTACTGCATAGCATGAGCATAAGACCTCAAATGTGCAATAGGGCACCCTGTCCCATCGAATTTCTTGAAATCAGACATTTTGAATTTTGGTGGTAGGATAGCAGCAGACTACAGTGTCATTACTCGTGCGGTAAACTCGTCTTTGTTCAAGACTTTTAAAATCATATCTTTCAATTCCTTGACTTCCGCCTTACTTGTAGCCCTTGTATCAGTGGTATCAACTGCTGCTGTAGGAGGTTGTCTTACTTGAGGAGCATTGTAAGGAAGGACAATGTTTATCACTCCAGTCTAAGGTGCATAAATAACAAATGGGTAGACAGGCCCAGCTGGATCCTGTGGGATATGACTGGTTGGATTCAAGTGTGGACTGCCTTGGATTGGATTTGTCATGTGAAAAGGGAAGACATTTGGGTTTGGAAAGGGGATGCTAGTATTTGGGATTGGAGGGTTAGTGTTTTAAGGAGAGGTGTTTGGGTAAGAAGAGGTGTTTGGGTAAGGATAAGTGTTTGGGTAAGGATAAGAGTTTAGGTTCGGACCCGAGCTTGGTGGATCATTAGGTCCCGGTGAGAAAGGAAAAACCCTACTATCAGCCCCTTGACTCTTTTTTGTGTAATTCCTGGAATAGTTGATTCTATCTCCAAAATATAGAACCTTCGTATTCCACCTGTATTTCGACTTCCCAAAATTGGACAAATCTCAGGCAAATGGCCTATACTCTCTTCAGGATCCATCACCCGAATGTGCTAAGCATATTGTCATCAACTTATTTGTCATTCCCAGTGCATAAGGATTTTTTGTTGACCTTTGATCACGATGGTTTCTTTTCCTTTTGCTGAGTGTATGACTCTTATTATTAATTTTTATGTATTTTTGGGTGTTTAATTCTCAGTATTTATTTGTGATCGACTTGACTCTTTTGTTGGTCAACGACTCTCTTTTGATTTGTATTTCTTTTTCCTTTAAGCATAGGATTGACAAAGCATGTCGAAACATAAAAATCAACCAGTCTTTGAAGTGTCCTAAAAACTATATGAATTAAGCGTGGCTATGCAGGGCTAAGATGGCTTACTTCCCGGAGAGTGTTTCATAAACACGCGAAAAAGGGATAGTTTTGGCTGGAAGAATGCCGGGCTCATGACCTACCCAGTTTCACTCCAACGTGTCTATACCAGGGTTTGAAGTTTAGTAACAATTCGATATACTAAATGAGTGCGCGTGTGTGCACCGTAGCTAAGAATCTCTTCTTTTTGCAATTTATATGTAAAATAAAAGTGAGACAAGTATATACAAAATAAGAGGAAAATATGATTGTCCATTTTTTTTTATGTTTCATGTGATGTGGATTGATGTTTGTTAGCAGTTGAAAATTGCAGGAAAGGAAACACAACTACAACTCGAGGGTTTGAGGCCCCGAGAAAAGAGAGTGCCAAAGAAATAAGAAAATAATAGGAATTCTATCCTATTTCTAAATATTACATTTTTGTCTTATTTTCCAAAATGAAAAAAAAATACATAAATAAATAAATAATGAATAAATGAATGAATTGGTAACAAAGCCCAAATAAAATGTACATACGAAAATTGAATGAATTTTGTACCTACACGGGTTAGTACGAGCGAGGTATACACATAATAAAATAATTACGTAACAAAATATAAAACACGTAACACTTAACATGTAAAAAAAATTGACATGCAGTATGAATAAAAATGGGTCTAGCCCTCTAAAATAAGAAATGTTTTTTCCCAGCAGAGTCGCCACTGTGAGAACCCCGATCCGTTCCTGCCGGCCTCGTTAATAAAAAACGAACTAGATTTTTCATCAAATTGAGTGCGTTGAATACACCTGGGTCTCATTATGGACTACCAAAAATGTAATAAATTTGTAAAACACATTTAAATTAAAAACAAAGTCGACACCCTCATTTATGAAGAAAACGAAAGAAAAATGAGATTCTGGGTTCGGGGGCTAAGTTACGAGTTGGGAAGGCGTTAGGCACCTAACTTGCCGTTTCGATCTCTATGGTTGCTAATATGCTTGAAACTAAATATTACGGTGTATTTATGTTACGTGATAAAAAACGGTAATGAGAAAATAATAATATTCATTTTAAAAGAAAAGAAAAAATTTATACAAATTTTTATAAATATAGCATACCAAAAATCAAACTTGGTCAATTCTAGTAAACTAAAGTCAACAAAACTAAAATAAAAGTCTACAATACGGGATCAAAAACTAGCATTTAATATTGTTAATATTATTAATTTAAACATACCAAACTAAGTATACGTATTATAGTTATATAACTAGCATAGTAATATAAAATTAAAGGATCAAAGTTGAAGAAAACAACAAAAAGAATCAAAATGCAGTATATGGTGCGCTACACTTTGCGGGAAAAACATGTTGGGAAAAACATGGTTGATGCATACCAAAACTTAATTAATCATTACATACAAGCTTTACGAAGATTCGAAGTTTAAAACAACCTATTAATAACTAAGAAAACCAACTCTACAAATAGGTTCCCGCAACTCCGTTTGACACTCCACCTACAACTCCAACTCCCTCTACACCTGCAACTCCAACTACACATACGTCTATTATCTTAGATAATGATATTTGGGAGGATCCGAGTTTTGTAGAAGAAATGATAAGTTTTTTTTATATTTAAATTAATCAACTCCTATGCGTAAAATATTGTTTAATGAATGTGTCTGACATCTTTTTTGTCTCCCGTGTAGGTGGAAATAATGGATAAATGTATTGCAGCTCGCATTGCTAAACCAAACATTGTTGTGAAGCAAGAGCCTCCGAAAGAAGATTAAGTTTTTGTAATTGAGAAAATAATAAAATAATATTGTTACATTTCAAATCATTTTTGTTTTACAATTTTAATATTTCATTATTAGTTTACTTACAAAATAAATAAATTAATAATTCATTATTTTTTTGTCTTTCAGTATTTTCTCCATTAGTGAACAACTCAAGAATCGAAAATTTGTTAGTTCTTTTCCAGCCATACTTATCAGTATGAGTTCGAATCAATGCATGCTCGGGATTTTGTAGGAGTGACTGCTTAGAATATTAATTGAATTCGACCCCTACAAAAACCTCGAGCACGCATTGATCTAATCCCATACCGACACCGTGCCCTAGGCACGGGCACAAAACCTAGTTACATACAAGCTTTACGAAGATTCGAAGTTTAAAACAACCGATTAATAACTAAGAAAACCAACTCTAAATATAAAAACTAAAGAATAAAGGCTCCCAAACTTGATTTCCATGGATGAATCATATGTACTTACCAGTGTTCAAAAAATCGGGCTCGGCGCCCGCCTAGCCGCCGCCTAGTCGCTAGGCGCCCCCACAACGCCGCGATTACAACCAAATCGGACAAAAAATCGCCACCACAACAAATCGCCGCCTAGGCGGCCCAAGTGCCGACTAGTCCTCTAGATGCCGCCTAACGCCTAGCCAATTAAGGTTCAAAACTCAAAACGACGTTTAAGATCCCGCCGGTGACAGAGGGGGAGAACGCCGGCCGGTGTGTGTGTGAGAGAGAGAGAGAGAGAGAGAGAGAGAGAGAACGTGTAAGGAAAGAGAGAGTGAGAGTGAGAGAAATTAACTTATTCTGCGAGGGTGTGAGAGAAAGAGGTAGCGAGAAAGAGATTGCCGTCGTCCCCTCGAGATCTGTCGGGCATCGTCTGAGGAGTGAGATCCCGTCGTCTTCGTTTGTCCACTGTGAAAGAAAGAAAGGCGTATTTTTTGATTTTTCTCTTTCCTGGGCTGTGATTGTGATTGTGACTTTGTGACTTGTAAAGAGAGAGTTTAATTTTTACTTTTTAGCCTTTAGGGTTTTACTTTTCAAAATAACAATTTTCCCCCTCAAGTTATTAAATTATTTTTTGTCCCCCTCAAGTTATTAAAGCATTATACTAAGTATTTTTCCGATCCTCTCCCTCAAGTTATTAAAGTATTTCCCTTTTCCCCCCCCACTTTGAAATGATAGTGAATTTGATTTTAATTTTTAACTTTTAATTTTTTATCTTGTAATATGATCATTACTTTTAGTTTATTTGGTCATATTTAGTTATTTACTATTGTTGTAGCAAGTTTGGTATGAACCTCCAGTGTAATTATGCTTCGATTTCTAAGCCCTGCCTAGGCCCCGACTAAATTCCGACTAGGCCCCTAGGCGCTAGGCCCTGCTCTGGCGCCTAGCGCCCGCCTAGCAATTTTTAGAACACTGGTATTTACATGCTACACACATCAAAGCTAGTATATTTACATGTTTACAAAATATCCAAGCTATTCCATCGTTCGAAACCAAAGAAAAACTAAATGTTCCGAAGGTTCTCACCTTTTTTCGTTTTACATAAATCATTTGGCTCCAGCTAGGCCGTTGAATCATTGTTGTGCTTCCTCTACTTCCGATACGAAGAAAGGAAGACTTACGTTTCTTTTGTGTGTGTGTGTGTGTGTTTGATTGTGTGTGTGTGTTTTTGTTGTTGCTGTGTATGTGTGTGTGTGTAGTATGTGTATATGTGTTTGCCTGAGAGAGAGAACAAGAGGAAGAGAGAAAGATTTTCTTTGGTTGAGAGGGTGTATTTATAGGAGAGAGTAACTCTCAAGCCTAAGTAATCCTAGGAAGCTTCCTTCCAGCTTGGTCACCAAGTTTTTCCTAGAGAAAATATCTTCAACGTCAACATCGTCGGGC
Source organism: Platycodon grandiflorus (assembly GCA_016624345.1). Taxonomy (NCBI): domain Eukaryota; kingdom Viridiplantae; phylum Streptophyta; class Magnoliopsida; order Asterales; family Campanulaceae; genus Platycodon; species Platycodon grandiflorus. The sequence goes on along the minus strand of CM028362.1, from coordinate 39,977,232 downwards.
AAACTTGCAGAGGAGAGATACATCCTCTGGTGCGCAGCACACCAGATGGTGTTGCAGCGCACTAAAGCCTGTTTTCCGAAACTTTGGGTTAGTTTTTGCACTTTGGCCCTTCGTCTTTGAGCTTTGACTCTTTAGTCTTTTCCTTTAACTTTTGACTTGACGTTAGTCCTTGGAGGTACTTCTGTTATGCCTTTAGTCTGTTGTCATTTGTGTAGGTATTTTTGGTACTTGTAATTGTCATAAAAGTGTGTTAGTCCATTTTGTAAATAAATTAATATTTATCGGACAACTGTAATATAGGGGTACGAATTCTGGGTGTCTAGAATCATAATCAAGAAACTGTATATCATATAATGAAAAAAGACTCTTCATTCTTGTGGCATTAGAAGTTGGGACATATATCCCAGGAGCGACTTCACAGATTAGTAAAAGATGTTGTTTTACCGAACCTAGATTTTACTGATTATCTGTGGAATTTTTTTTAATAAATAACTTAATTTTTTTTAAAAATGTTAGAGGGGAAATAGACCTTACCCCAACCTTTATTATTATTATTTAATGCCTTGAAAGGCTACAATGACTCTATGATGCCTTTGGTGTGGCTAGAACAAATTGTTTAAACATCCGACCTTTCCGCTGAGAGTAGTAAAGTACCAGGGTGGCTGTAGTGTAGGGCTTGAACACTCAACCTCTCTGTTAAGAGAAGTGAGCAGTACTAAATGGGCCTTTAGTGAGGCTTGAACAACAACGGTGCCTCTGGTGAGGCTTGAACACCCGATAATTTTAAGTACTAGGGTGTCGTCTCTGGTGAGACTTGAACACTCGACCTCTCCGTTAAGAAAAGCGAGCGGTACCAGTTAAGCTAGAGCTCATTGGTGATTATCTGTGGATTGTATTAAAGGCAAAGTAACAAAACACACAAAGAAAGGAGCCATAAGAAGTTCTCTGCTTCGTGGAATAATACATACAGGGGTCGTTTGGTAGTTAGGATTAAGGCTGGATAGGATTAATAAGCCAAATAGTCGGATGTTTGGTACGCAATAGGTGTTGATAAGTGCATAATTTTCCATTTATTTCCCCATATTTTGTCTCCATTTTCTATGAATTTCATATATATTATGCCAAAGAAAGTGCTTTATTGTATTATTTTTGTATTTCAGATTTTCTTGGTGGAATTCAAGCTTTACAAGATCAAATTCATAGTAATTTTGGAAGGTTCAAGGCAACCCGCGAAGTTTTGAAGTAATTAAAGCCATTAATTGGTTGAGGTCCGCTAGTCCTCCGTTAGTCATTTACAAGGGAAAGGACTAAACTGAAAGAGAAAATAAGCTAACGGAGTCTAACGGAGGCTGATCTTGGGACTAAATTGCAAAGCCTGGGAAAGAAGGGACTGCGGCTCGCTTTCTGGAAACATGGAGGGCACCGGAGCAATATAGAAAAGTCCAGGGGCAGCGCTGCCAAGCGCTGAAACCCCTCACTAATGCGCTGTCAACGCTTCGTTGCGCCACGTGTCTAATCCGCCCAGCGACCCGCGTGTTCTGCCTTGGAGCCCCATCCGGATCCGGCCTATTTCCTCCTTTTCCAGCCCGCTCCTTCTCACATCTTTGACCCGTTTCAGCAGCGGTTGACCCGTTATCCTCCGACCCATCTTGCCCCAGCTCCAGCCCGTCTCCCAGCCGGCCCAGCCCCCTTCCTTGCCCTTTCTAGACCTAATTATTCAATGTTATTCCTTTTCTACCCTTGGCTTGCCCAATACACAAGATCTCCTCATTTTATCTCCCAGGTAGTGTAGAAGGCAGCAGCAAGCCCCCATTTCTGGGGCAAGAACACAAGAACCCTAACTCTCTTTTCTCCACCCTTTCAACCCAAATTAAATGTCTTCATTCTAAGGGATTGGAGCATCAAATCAAGGGCCAAGGAAGCATTTGCAAGGCTTTGCAACCATGGATTTCGGCATTGATCGATTTAATTTTCTCTATTTTTATCTCAAGATTAATGTTGTATTTTCTTGGAATCTTTGTCTTGTAAATGTGGAATTGGTGATGAGCTAATTAAATTTATGGATTGTGATTATTTTCTAAGTTGAATGTGATGTTTTAGTTTAATCTCTCTCTATTTAGTATACAATCATGCTAGGTTACTATTTTGTGGGCTTAATGCTTTTAATTAATTCGTCATTAATTAATTGATTTGAGAAATGTCTTGGATCCGCGAGAGCTACCTTACATTTTGGACCTAGCAATTTAGTAGTTGGTGTTCTGTGACACACATCGATAGCCTCCGGCTACCGGCATGATTTGTAGAAAAATAGAGAGAATATCTCTCTACAAAGAATTACCCATTATCTTGGTTATTATTGTGTGTTCTTAATGCTTATAATGGAGTCGCGAACCATTAGATGATCACTAGAATTGTAGGGTAAGATGCGAGAGCCCGTCCTATAATTTTAAAAATCACAATAATTGTCTTTGTGACGCCAGACCGAGAGGTAACGAGCGTTCTTAGATAGTCATGGGGTACTTGATCGATAATGCGGCTATTCTTTCCTTGCTATAAGATGCGAGAGCCCGTAGTGGGGATTGGTAGCTAGACTTGCTATAAGATGCGAGAGCCCGTAGCGAATATTATCAACGTGCGCCCGATTACCAAGACTTGAGTTAAAGAAAAGTAGAGAGAGGGTTAAATTAGACATTGGCTAGACTAGAAATATCACAATCCTATCAGTTTAACCTTGGTTTGATGTTGCCGCCGTATCATTGTTGCTGCGTTAATTTAATTTACTTTCTTGCTTTCTTTTTCTTTATTTTCTTTTTATTTCAAATTTCATTTTCGTTCGCTTAGATAAAGTTAGGTGTGCCTAATTTTAGTATTTAGGATTTATTTCTAGCACTATCTCTGTGGGATCGATACTTGTACTTGCACACTTTATTACTTGATACGACCAGGTATTCTTGCCTGAGTTGCATTTTATGCACATCAAGTTTTTGGCGCCGTTGCCGGGGATAGTTGCTAGAATTTATCTTGATATTAATACCAAGCTTGCCTAATTTTAATTTAAGCATTGTATATATTTGCATTAATTCTAGTTGTCGATAGTTTTTGCTTTCTTTTATTTTTGTTTATTTATTTTGTTCTTTTGCATTTGATCTTGCTTGTTTAGTGAGTGTTTTTGTAGCTAGCATTTGAGCGATGGATTGGAGCAATGTCAACTGGAACTTTGATCAAGGGGCATGGAATGGAATGTCGGGAATTTATGAAAGTGAGATGACATCAACCGAGGCTATGAATTATTCTTCGCCCCATCCAAGCTTAATTTGTTAGAATTGTTATGGAAATCACTTTCCATATCCTTGTGAATTTGGGATGGAGTCGACTTTATATGCTTCCTTCTCTCATTATCATCATGAAGACCCTTATTGTCCCCCTTTCTATCCGAATTCTGTGAGCAACAATTGTCATTGGGGAGTTGAAAGATGCGCACTCACTAATGAGGAAAGAATTCAAGGTTTAGAGGCTCAACTAGCCTTGTTGACAGAAGCACTTAAACTCCGAGAACCTCCTCACATATGGAAAGCTACAATGCAAGAATTGGGCATTGCCTTTGAGTCATCACCTCAAGAAGACCTTCAAGTCAATGCCGAGGAAAGTCCAATAAAAATGGAGCTTTGCAATGATATCTCTATCACCGATGAGAGTGAAATTTCGAGTATCTTGGGACAACCTTCGTTGGAAACATCTCAATCTTATGTCAATGTGGGTAATGAGATGGAGCATCCAAGCATTTTTGAAGAGGATGATTCTTTTGGCTCGAATGAAGACTTCAAGGACCCGATGCCTCATTTTTACACTCCACCGAGCATTGAGGCTCATATTTCTCATCTCCACCCATCTCCCGAGCATCATGAAGAATATATCCATTTAAGCGAGTTGGGTGTGAAATTTCCGATTGCCGATGTGCTAAAATGGCCTATTTCTAGGGAGTCGGCAACTAAGGGAGTGTTCAAGCTTCAAGGACTTCAATTACAACACTTCCTTGGTCATGGATTTTATGGGAACGCCATGTGCGCGTTTCTAAATGAACCAGTGCCTCCGTAGGCGAAAAATTGGTTTATTTTTCTTTCTTTTGTATTTATATGTCTTTTAGGTCGTGTCGCTTTTCTAAGCCCTTCCGAGTTTGTGGGTTTGTAGGGAGGTGTACATAGAGTCCCCACACAAAAAAATATTTTTCTTTTTATTTATTTATTTTTATATTTACATAATTGCTCTCATCCTTTTGTTTTGAGCTTGATTTGATGTAGGGGTTGAGGAATTCTCAAAGTTTGGGGTGGCTCAAGGAGATTCAAAGAGTATTCATGGCTCGGTCTTCAAGTGAATCCACTTCGCGGGAGTTTTCTCTTCTCTCTTCTCTTCCATTTATATGCATTTTTATTTAAATGTGAGGTTGGGTTGAGTTTAGTGAAACTCATTTTGACTCATTACTTGTTGCACCTTGAATTCATGGGAAGAAGTTGAATGCCCCTATTTTTTATGCTTTGATCATTCGCCTCTCCATTTTGGCGCTCATTGAGTTGTGTATGCATTATTTTCTTGGATTCAATTTTGAAATTATTATATGCATAGTAGAGGATATGTTCATGATTCATGCGCTAGCTTCACCTCATTCACATCTATAATGCCCATTTTTGGAGGAAATTGTTTTTATGTTATGCTCTAGTGATGATTGTGCATGATGCCGTTAGATAATCTTGAGATTGATTTTTTGATGATTAAATAGCTTGGCTTGGGCATGTGTGTATGGCAAGAGCATGATATAGGCCATCTTTGGATCGTTTGTGCCATTTTATCCTACCCATTTTACATTAATCCCTTGTGTCCCCGTTGAGCTTTATTTATAGAATGGCGTGTGTCTAGAGCACACAATGACCCCCATTCGACTTCATTTTCTTGTACCCGCATTATCCTATCCCGTGAGCCTATACACTTTTGGCCACCCTTCAAGAGAGCATAATTTGAATTATTTTATTTTCGTATTCTTGTTGGGAAGTGTTGCTTCATGGAAGTCTTGTGCTTATTGTTGATGGTGTTGGTGTTTGAAAATGTTAAATGGCGGAAAAAGAGCCCTCTTGAAAAGAAAAGAAAGTGCAATGAAAAGAAAAGAAAAGTCAATGGTGGCAATAAAAAGAAAAAAAAATGCCATTGTTCTTTAATATCTCAAGGAGACATAAGGGTGGAGCTTAATTGTTGTGGTAGTTGATACACTTTCTTCAACCAAAAGTTTAACATTTAAGGGGTTGTTGAAGTAGGTTGTGGTTATTTGAGAGTTGTACTTTCATGAAGCAAGTTATTAGTGAAGATTTCAAATTCTTTACTCTCTTGACTTGTTATCTTATCCTTCATTTGTAGCCCAAACTTTGGCCTAACATTACAAGCTTTGAAAAAGTCCTATTGATATTGCCATGCCATGTGTCCTTGCCTTGTGAAATAAATTTGATTGCATTAGTTGATGGACTCTTTCGGTTTGTTGGCACAATGATAGCTAGAGCATCGCGACTTATTAATGGGATAGTGTTTCTTAAGTGAGTATTTGAGGATTGTTAGCTAGCATGTGAATCATTTCGTACCTTATTTATGCATGTGTGTAATTTTGAGTTGATTTCTTTGATGGTAATGCATATAGGATCTTGACTGAGTGCCGCCTTCATTTCATATTGTCCTCGAGCTTCTCCATCATCCATATTCTTTGCTCGGGACGATCAAAGTCTAAGTTTGGGGGTGTTGATAAGTGCATAATTTTCCATTTATTTTCCCATATTTTGTCTCCATTTTCTATGAATTTCATATATATTATGCCAAAGAAAGTGCTTTATTGTATTATTTTTGTATTTCAGATTTTCTTGGTGGAATTCAAGCTTTAAAAGATCAAATTCATAGTAATTTTGGAAGGTTCAAGGCAACCCGCGAAGTTTTGAAGTAATTAAAGCCATTGGTTGAGGTTCGTTAGTTCTCCGTTAGTCATTTACAAGGGAAAGGACTAAACTGAAAGAGAAAATAAGCTAACGGAGTCTAACGGAGGCTGATCTTGGGACTAAATTGCAAAGCCTGGGAAAGAAGGGACTGCGGCTCGCTTTCTGGAAACATGGAGGGCACCGGAGCAACATAGAAAAGTCAAGGGGCAGCGCTGCCAAGCGCTGAAACCCCTCATTAATGCGTTGTCAACGCTTCGTCGCGCCACGTGTCCAATCCGCCCAGCGACCCGCGTGTTCTGCCTTGGAGCCCCATCCGGAACCGGCCTATTTCCTCCTTTTCCAGCCCGCTCCTTCTCACATCTTTGACCCGTTTCAGCAGCGGTTGCCCGTTATCCTCCGACCCATCCTGCCCCAGCTCCAGCCCGTCTCCCAGCCGGCCCAGCCCCTTTCCTTGCCCTTTTTAGCCCTAATTATTCAATGTTATTCCTTTTCTACCCTTGGCTTGCCCAATACACAAGATCTCCTCATTTTATCTCCCAGGTAGTGTAGAAGGCAGCAGCAAGCCCCCATTTTTGGGGCAAGAACACAAGAACCCTAACTCTCTTTCTCCACCCTTTCAACCCAAATTAAATGTCTTCATTCTAAGGGGTTGGAGCATCAAATCAAGGGCCAAGGAAGCATTTGCAAGGCTTTGCAACCATGGATTTCGGCATTGATCGGTTTAATTTTCTCTATTTTTATCTCAAGATTAATGTTGTATTTTCTTGGAATCTTTGTCTTGTAAATGTGGAATTGGTGATGAGCTAATTAAATTTATGGATTGTGATTATTTTCTAAGTTGAATGTGATGTTTTAGTTTAATCTCTCTCTATTTAGTATACAATCATGCTAGGTTACTATTTTGTGGGCTTAATGCTTTTAATTAATTCGTCATTAATTAATTGATTTGAGAAATGTCTTGGATCCGCGAGAGCTACCTTACATTTCGAACCTAGCAATTTAGTAGTTGGTGTTCTGTGACACACATCGATAGCCTCTGGCTACCGGCATGATTTGTAGAAAAATAGAGAGAGTATCTCTTTACAAAGTATTACCCATTATCTTGGTTATTATTGTGTGTTCTTAATGGTTTTAATGGAGTCGTGAACCATTAGATGATCACTAGAATTGTAGGGTAAGATGCGAGAGCCCGTCCTATAATTTTGAAAATCACAATAATTGTCTTTGTGATGCCAGACCGAGAGGTAACGAGCGTTCTTAGATAGTCATGGGGTGCTTGATCGATAATGCGGCTATTCTTTCCTTGCTATAAGATGCGAGAGCCCGTAGTGGGGATTGGTAGCTAGACTTGCTATAAGATGCGAGAGCTCGTAGCGAATATTATCAACGTGCACCCGATCACCAAGACTTGAGTTAAAGAAAAGTAGAGAGATGGTTAAATTAGACATTGGCTAGACTAGAAATATCACAATCCTATCAGTTTAACCTTGGTTTGATGTTGCCGCCGTATCATTGTTGTTGCGTTAATTTAATTTACTTTCTTGCTTTCTTTTTCTTTATTTTCTTTTTATTTCAAATTTCATTTTCGTTCGCTTAGATAAAGTTAGGTGTGCCTAATTTTAGTATTTAGGATTTATTTCTAGCACTATCTCTGTGGGATCGATACTTGTGCTTGCACACTTTATTACTTGATATGACCGGGTATTCTTGCCTGAGTTGCATTTTATGCACATCAGCGGTCGGGACTAATAGCATGATCTATCCGGATAAATTCGTTATCCCCTCGCTAATAATACCAAGGTTGAGGGTGGTATTATTAGTGCCCTCACTAAAAAAAAAACATGTGACTAATATTTTTAAATCCAAAATTACACCTGATTTATAAGTGAGGATTAATAGCGAGGGCGCTAATAGCACCGTGATTAATAATACTCTTTATCCTTGTACAACTACCAAACAAGCCCAGCGATATTTGTTAACCTTTTGATGTTCCAACGTTTTGGGTAGAAAACTACTTTATTACCTTTATTGATGATTATTCACATTTCTGTTATCTCTATATATTGAATAACAAATCTCAATTGTGAATGCTATGCAAGTATTTATAACCAAGGTTGAGAGGCAATTAAAGAGAAAAGTGAAAATTATAAGGTCTGATAAAGGTGAAGAATTTTATGGCAGGTATGACAAAACCAAAAACATCTTGGACCTTTTGCCAGACTCCTCGAACAATTTGGAATTGTAGCTCAATACATAACGCCAGATTCTCCTTGGTAGAATGGTGTAGCTGAAAGGCGAAATCACATGCGTTTGGAAATGGTTAGAAGCATGATGAGTCATGCTAATTTTCCCATTACGTTGTGGACATATGCTATTCGCATGACTGTATATATTTTAAATAGGGTTCCCAGTAAAGCAGTTCCAAAGACTCCTTTTGAGTTGTGGAAAGGCTGGAAACTTAGTTTAAAACACCTGCAAGTTTGGTGATGTCCAGTTGAAGTGAAGGTATATAACCCTTAAGCAAACAAATTGGATTTGAAAATTGTAAGTGGTTATTTCATTGGTTTACTTGAAAAATCCTAAGGGTATATAATTTACTGTCCTAACCATTAGTTGCGAATTGTGGAAACTAAAATGTCAAATTTATTGAGAATTTCATGATTAGTGGGAGTACATTTGTAGAGGATAAGTATGTTCATGAAATTAGGGTAACAATATCATTACCTAAAAATCAAACAGACAAGTTGAATACTTCCATCGTTGAACCGTTAAACGTCGAAGGACCACCTGCGGCTCCACTCATCGTTAAACCAATAAATGATGCAGAGCATCACCACATCAGCCACAACCCCCTAATGAAATCACTGCCAATGTATATATAAATTGTGGAACAAACACAAGAACCAGCGTTAAGAAGATCTAAACGAGAAAAGCAAAGTGCTATTCCTAATGATTATGTTGTTTATCTACAAGAATCTGATTTTGACATTGGGATAATGAAAGACCTAGTTTTCTATTTACAAGCCATTACAAGTAATAATTTTGATAAATGGATTGATGCCATGAAGGATGAGTTAAAGTAAATAGTGGGAACCCACTCATTTACCGAAAGGACAGAAAACAGTTGGGTATAAATGGGTCTTTAAGACCAAACGCGATTAATTATCATGACAATATTGAACGATATAAAGCTAGACTTGTAGCCAAAGATTTACTCAAAAGGATGACATAGATTACAAAGTGACTTTTTCTCCCGTGTCAAAGAAAAATTCTCTCAGAAATATTATGGCCCTAGTAGCTCATTAGGACTTAGAGTTACATCAAATGGATTTGAAAATAGCCTTTCTTAATGGCGCGCTGTAAGAAGAAGTTTACATGCGTCAATCTAAAGGTTTAACCTTAGAAGGACAGGAAGACATGGTCTGCAAACTTAAGAAATCCATTTATGGACTTAAGCAAGCCTCCCGACAATGGTATCTAAAATTGAACGAAACCAATAATGCTTTTGTTTTTGAAGAAAATACTGTAGAGCCATGCATATAACTCAAGATCAGTGGAAATAAGTTCATATTTTTGGTTCTGTATTTGATGACACATTATTGACAAGTAGTGATCTTGGCTTATTGCATGAAATCAAAGCATATCTTTCTAAGAATTTCGAGACGAAGTATATGGGTGAGGCTTCCTACGTGATTGGGATAGAAATATTCCGTGACAGATCACGTGGATTACTTGGACTCTCCCAGAAAACAAACATCGAAAGAGTTTTGGAAAGATTTACAGTTGAAACATGTACTGCAAGTGTTACTCCAATTTAGAAGGGAAACAAATTTTGTCTCTATCAATATCCTAAAAATGAATTGGAACGTAAGCAAATGGAAAACATTCCCTATGCTTCTTTAGTAGGAAGTTTGATGTATGCACAAGTTTGCATAAGGCCAGACATCCTTTGCTGTTGGCATGTTGGGAAGATACCAAATAAATCCAAGAATGGATCTTGGAAAGCAGCAAAGAAAATTTTGAGATACTTACAGTATACGAAGGATTATTTTCCTACATTCAAGAAGTCAGATCAATTAGAATTGGTTGGCTATTCAAATTCTGATTATGCTAGATGCGTAAATACTCGAAAAATCACCTTTGGTCATGTTTTTCTATTAGCTGGAGGAGCAATTTCTTGGAAAAAGTGCAAAAGAGTCTATCATTGTTAATTCCACGATGGAAGCTGAATTTGTAGCTTGCTTTGAAGCTACAAATCATTGCTTATGGTTGTGAAATTTCATCTCAAGATTCAGAGACTTGAATTTGGTCTCTGTACCCCTGAAACTTTATTGTGATAATGTCGCAAAAGTATTTTTCTCTAAGCATTGATAGATATTCCAAAGGGACAAAACACATGGACCTTAAGTATCTATCTGTGAAGCAAGAAATTCAGAAGAAACAACTGTTCATTGAGCTTATAAACACAACACTTATGGTTGCAGATGAACTTACGAAGGGGTTATCTCCCAAGACTTTTCACAAACATACTTCGAGTATGGGTCTAGAGAGACTTATTGATTATTGATTTATCTTTTGTTGTGCTTATATATTGAACTTGTATTGAGCTCTTATTTATGATATTCTGAATTTTATTTCTGTTTTCATATTTTGCATACATTATATGAATGGATAATTGATAACAAAAAATTTTCTTGAAGAAAGAACATTATTGGACCATTATTTATAGTCCTGCTTAAGGCCTAGTAAATTAAGTTATTTATGTTGTAGTACATAGAAGGAACCATATTGAAAACCTAATAATATGGAATCGCTATGACTCCCATAGATAACTTGGTTTGTGAATGTATTAGGTTAACCATTAAGTTATTGATTTAGTAATTATGTGCGCTTTATGTATCTACAATTAACCATTAAAAGATTATCACTTTGACCAAGTGGGAGACTGTAAGATTAATTTCTTGCACGTCAAGAAATTTCCTTATGTGGTCAATAATGAGAATCACGATTAATTTAGGATTACTAAATTATATTAAATACTGGTTTGTAAAAGAGGTTAGTTTTCTAATTAAACTCTACCTTGATGGACAATTGAGATTAAATCCTAATTCGAATCCGGTCTTTCCTTTGCCTATATAAAGAGATGCAATACTCATTATATTTATCGATTACGAAAATCAATTCATTAGGGTTTTGGGCCAAAAGGGAGAAATCGTATTCCGTCTATTTTTGGCTATTATACTGCAGATTTCAGATCTATAACAAGTTACAAGAATCAAACAACATGTCTTCAGGTATTTTACTTAAGATTATTTGTATCCTATTGTGATCATCATGGAGCTCAAGATATAGGGTTTAACATTATTATATTACATTTACATCATACATTAGAGTATTGTACCATATACACAATACACTCCCTCCGTTCCAACTAAAGAGTTCGCTTTTTGACTTTTTTTTAGGTCAAATTAGTTAAAATTTGGCCGATGATTTACATAAATTTACTTATCTTTACAAAATCATAAAAATTGTGGTCCATAGTATTTTTATTGAAGTTTTTAGTGAATAAAATTTTATTTTCGAAAACATAATTAATGTATATTAAATTTTGATTTGATTTAGTCACATGTTGACTTTTTAAAATGAATATTACATTTAAAACCAGTCATTTCTATAATCTAGACTGAATCAAAAATATATTGACTCATCCTTTCTTTTCTCACGAAACCTCCTTAATTTCATTTAATTTCAAATTTTCTCACATTTCAAACATGAAATTACCTAGAAATCGAAGGTTCATTGCCTTTTGATACAACTACTTGGTACGAATAACTTTCATTCTTTAACCTTTCCATTTTCAATCCCGATTCCATTAGCAATATTCTTTTTCAACTATTTTCTTTGCAGCGAATCAAACTCGGCCTACTGAAAAGTGTATACCCTTTACTGATATGTAATTGCTCGGCGCATAACAAGACATGGATAGATCGAGTAGTAGTTGAGTTTGCTTCCACACTATTTACCCATATATGATTCATATGATCAACACCTAGGAAGGTAACCTCATAATCAATAGTTAGAATGTGTGAAATGCGCTAATGATGCATAAAAAATTGGGCATACCGATAGTGTCGAATGGATCGTTACCGCACCGTGATTTTTGGATATCTGGCTATGGTGTAATCTATAAAAGAAAGAAAACGTGAGAGGGGCGGGGAACCAAAATTGTCTGGCGTGATAATTATTCTCTAGGCCATGAGAGAATGAGAGAAGACCATGTATTCTGTCAAAAAAACAGCTTACCTTAAGCTGAAGGATGATGTAGTTATATATACTTGAATGGGTTGGGCAGGGCCGGACCTGAGCAAGTGAGGGAGAGGCGACTAGTCAGGGCCCCCAAAATTTTTGGTGCCCCACAATAAAGTATTCATATGTATATATATATATATATATATATATATATATATATATAATTTTTTTAGTTATTTATTTTTTTAATTTTTTGAGGAGAAGAATTGGGCCTCTTTTAAAAAATAGTAAAAAAACTTTCATATTTTTAATATAATCTAATACATATGGCCCCTACTTTTATCATTAATAAAATAGAAGGACTCAAATATTAAACTTAACTTATTTAGGTCTATAATATAAAGAAAAAGGCTTTAGAAAAAATAAAGGCTTTAAAAAAAGAAAAAACATATGAAGAGTTTCGTGACGTTGGAATTCCTCGGTTCTGCTTCCCCATAACTCTCTTTCATTCTTAACGTTAGAATTCTAACGATTAATCTCTCATTTAAAAAAAAAATTTCATTTCGTTGCTTAAGCTTGCTTTTGTGATCTCTCTAGATATATATATATATATATATATATATATATATTTCGCAATTTGTCATGTAAGTGTCATCCAGTCATCCACTAGATAACATTACTGCTTGTGACGCCTAATCAGTAATTCTAGCATTAGCTAATACGCCATAAGGAGGGTTAAAGTGAGGAAAGAGATCTCGATTCTTGACTCGACGAACAAACTGATAGTGGGGTGCTTTTAAAATTAAAAGAAAAAATTTGGTTTTATTGCTCTTTGAACAAAATTAATTTTGTCTAAGTACTTTATTATTGTCTAGATTCAATACAAATTTTGCATGAACTTGTATGATGAAATAAATATATTCTAACTTTATAGTTTTATATGTATATGTGTATATATATATATATATATATATATTATATACACACACAAACACAAACACAAACACACAAATGTTTAAATATTGTCTTCCTTTGTATTGAGGGCTCATTTTTCCATTTTGCCTCGGGCACCTAAAAAGTCAGAACTGGCCCTGGGGTTGCTTGAGTGAGGTTCGTATACTTGGACGAGCCGGTTTAGAATAGACATATCATGCATACTAAAATTTGTTCAAATGATAAATTAAGTTGAGATGTACATAAATTAACAACTTTATCCAACTAAATATAAATACCTTTGAAACAAAAATTAGAAAATGGCATGAAAAATTCAAAAGGGGACAATAATTAAAATAGGCTAAAGTAGAAACACAATGAATAGCATGATTTTGTCACTGCCCGGACTCGAGAAAGTGGTTATGTCTAAATATTCGGTATTTAAATAATGAAAGTGGTCGGGTTTCGGAAACTGACTGCCATGTGGAGACTGTTGACTTGTTTATGGATTTCTTGTCTCCATGCATACATACAAGCCCCTCATTTGCCTTTCTTTTTTAAAACTCCAATATCATCGGCTGACATGTTTTGTGTTTTTGATTGCTCTTAATTTTTTTTTTATAAGAATAATGTTATCTGTATCTAAAGAATATTAATTTTTTTACATCAAATGATGTATCAGCTAATGTAACAATTAATATGATGCATTAATTATAATTTTTAATTTTATTTTTTGTACCACATCAGATGGCACATCAACTAACACATTATTTAATGCAAAAAATTTAGTAATCTTTAAGTACCCATAGCATTACTCTTTTTATAAATGCCACCTCTATCCCTATGCAATCTTCATTTTCTTCTTGTTTACCACCACGGTCCTAAAATAATTGTTATTTTAGCAAAAAATTTTGTTTCAAAATAATTGTCGTTATAGAATTTTAATAAATATTTGCTCACATTCTACCAAAATTGTCCTTATTTACTACCCTCATTAAAGAGGATTGTTAATAAGAAAGAAAAAATACTCATGCAACTTGTCTACAATAAATGAATTTAAATCAGGGTAGATCAGTATTTATGTAAGTTTCCTTATTCTTTGTGCAAATTACTAAAACGATAATTATTTTGGGACGAATATAGTATTTGATTGCTGAATGAAAGTAGCATGACTAGTATGTCTATGCTGCTAAATGCTTGGCCGTTAAGTAATTTTTAGAAAGTAAAAATGCAAAAAATAATTACTTTAGTCCTAAAACTTCTTTTGAAAGATAAGAGTCGGATTGTTCCAAAATCATTGAAGCAATCAAAATTTTTACATTTGAAGAGCTAACCACACATTATAATCTCTCTAGTTATATATATTCAATATGTATAGATCATTTAAAAAATTAATAATACTTTGAATCATTTTGATCAAGTAAACAAGTGAGAAGTTATGTCTCAAAAGTCATCAGATTAGGTAATAAAATGGACTTCAGAACAGAATATATATTATATATGTTTCTAGCATCGTAAACTGTTCATAAATCATCTAAAAATAGATTATCTAAAGTCACCATTTGTAATAAAATAGAAAGAAAAATCTCGGTATAATAGCAGAAATAAAAAATAAAAAAACAAAGTGGTAAAAGTAATATCTAAACTTAAGTATAGTGGTCATGCCGTTAGGCAAATAAAAAGAAAAAAAAAGCCTTGAAATCTTAGGTTTGAGTTCGAAAACAATCTATGCCCTTGACTAATTTTGACCGATTCAAAAAAATAAATTAGTCAAAATATCTATAAGTTCATCTAGCACTGACGGATTCATATCTTGAGGTGGGCGTGGGGGTGGGGGTGGGGGGACACAGAACCCTACTCAAAATTTTCATTTTTGAACTTACAAAATGGTGGTGTTTAGAATTTTTATTTTTTTTTAGGTCATACACAGCAGCAACAATGAGATAGATATCAATGATAAATAGTAATTGTTAAGTTTTTTTGTATGTAATTTTAAAATTTGTGAGCCCGCTTAATTTTTTTTTTTTTTATCCGCCACCGTCTCTGTAACCAATTGATAACGTGAAAAAAAAAAAAAAAAAAAAAAAAGAGATGTGTGGGAAGTGGGGGATATAATGGTCAAATTGGAGGAAACTATGAGTGGGTATATTGGTTGGTCCGCAACCCACCTGACTTACATATAAGCCTGGAAGAGCCGCGAACAATACCTCCAAACACTCACTCTCTCTCTCTCTCTCTCCTATTGTGTGTGTGTGTGTGTGTGTTAGGGACCGAAGAAGTCTGTATGAGATTGCAACGGAGGCAGGCCGGCGGCCATTTCTTACCAATTGTAATATGAGTAGCAGCAGCATTGAGCGTAGCGAAGGAAGCTGCGTTGCCATCCGTACACTCCCTTCTTCTTCCTCTTCCTCCATCTCTAGATTCTCTCACCTTTCTCTTTCTTCAGGTCTTCCCTCCGCCCCCCCCCCTCTCTCTCTCTCTCTCTCTCTCTCACACACAGACAGTCACACACACGCAAATTGTTCATTCATGAGTACTTTTTCTTATGCATTTTATTTTACTAATTAAATTAGTAAGAGTACGCATTATGAACATGAATGTCTGCAATCTGCCAGCATCACTTTCAATTTATCGAGAAAATTGGATCAATTTTGCTGCCGTGGGAGTTTATATCATCATTTCCTAGTTTGCAGTTTTGAATGGCACCTGTTACGTCCCTTGATGTTAGATTTGATTCGACATTAGTAATGTTTCACCGCTTCATTTATTATTATTATTTTCCGTTACATCAGTTTTTTTTTTTTTTTTTAATTTCCTGAATTTAATTTTTTGATTTTGATTTATTTTTCTATGCACGTAATTTCAAAATGTGCAAACTAAGGTGAAGTTCAAGCTGGCGTTGAATATGAAGTTCCCTAGTTCCCATAAAAAGAGTCTATTTCTTTTTTCAAAGTCAATTTCACTATGTTAAGTTCGACTTTTGAGATAGGATTGATTTACCTATGGAGGATAAGGTTATAACTTTATAAACCACGTAACTAATTGGAAGTTTTACAGTTTTGGAAAAAACCCCAGTAAATCCAGATTAGATCTTAACTTGAGAACGGGTCAAATTGACTTTGAAAGTTGAAGTAGGATTCTATTGATGGAACGGAATTTCTTTATTCCACTTTTCACTTTTTAATGTGTTTATGTCAAAAGTTAATAACGTAAAGTGCTCTAAGAGTATTTAGTAGCTGACCTCATCAGTTTTTATGACTTTCAATTAGTTCTGAGCACCAAGTCAGTTGATGTGGTGGTGTTCTAGGATTACTAAAAAATTTCTGGGTTATTGTTGGCTGGTATGTAAGCAAAGTTGTGACTGGCATCGCAGACTGATTATGCAGAATATCTAATAAACAAACAATAATAGATAACAGCTGGTGGATGTGATTCTCGAAGTTGGTTTCATTTGAACAAACTTCTTAATTTGCCAGGTCCACAAATGTCGCCGTGAAACTTGCTGATACACGCAATCTTTTGTGCATAACAGTTATAAGTGGGCTAATGTTCAAAGAAAATAGAGATGAGGTCATACGTAGAAGCTCAAACTTTGTTGCTTTAGTTTATTGTTGCACCCTAAGCTATTCAGAGAAACGCTCTTGGGTTACTTCTCATTCTGATGGGTCAACAGTTACAGATGGGCAAATGTTAAAGCAATAAAGTTGATGTCATGTATTGACTGTAGAGGCTCAGAGTTTGTTGTAAACCAAATGAATATCATCTATGAATGTTTAGCATACATCTTAATCTTTCTGGGCCATAAATGCTGCCATGAAGATTTGCCAATGCACTGAGACACATGGTTTTTCACGTAACAGTTTCAACTAACCTAATTTCAAAACAAAACCCAAGTGACGTCATAATTAGAGGCTCAGACTTTGTTACTATAGTTTCGTGTTTCACCCTCTGGCGATTCAGGGAGGTGACCCCTGTCTCACTCAAAATGCTCTATCGAATCAACAATTACAGGTCAAATGCCAACTAGAAAATAAATTTGTGGTCATATGTAGATTGTAGACGCACAAACTTTGTTGTGAACCTAGTAATATGTCATCTACACACGTTTTCTCGTGCCTTTCTAACGTTTCTATTGGTTAATTGCAGATGATGCAACTTGTGGCGTTCCTACGTGGATGGGGAAAAGCCTTACTTGTGTTTGCTTCAAGCGAAAGGGAAGTTATGGACGAATTTGCATGAACTTGACTCCTTTTCAGGCAAGTAAATGTGTTGTCAGTATATCACTAATTTTGTAGGAAGGAAATAAAAGGAAACTTCTTAAACATATGCTGCTGACAGTTAATCTAGGGTTTAATGTTTAGGATGGGTAATAGTAGTCAAAATTTTCCTGGCATGATCATAGTCATGTCTTCTGGTGGTAAATGTCTTCTTGCTGCAATGTTGGAACTCAGTTCGATTCGTTGCCATTATTGCTTTCAGATCACATAGTGTTATTTGTTTGCGAGTTCTGGAACCACATTAAAATTGTTACTCATATTGTAACAGTTTATTCAAAACAAGAGTGATTCAGCATGATCATAGTCATGTCTTCTGGTGGTAAATGTCTTCTTGCTGCAATGTTGGAACTCAGTTCGATTCGTTGCTATTATTGCTTTCAGATCACATAGTGTTATTTGTTTGCGAGTTCTGGAACCACATTAAAATTGTTTCTCATATTATAACAGTTTATTCAAAACAAGAGTGATTCAAATTAGTATGTTCACTCATATTCCATATTGGTATCACATATCATTTCTTCCTTCTCCTTCTAAGGGAAGAAAAGAGGAGAGAGCGCCCTTGTTGAGAGAGGGGGGTGGGGTTGTTGTGGGTGTTAGGGGACCAAATAACTATCTTTTCGCACTTATAAGTTTTAAATTCAACTCATCTTGCCAACATGCTAAGAAGATATTTTCTATATGTTGGCTTTAAATTATTTGTATGATTCGTGTGCTTGAAGTGCAGGAGGAGAGACTGAGAAGGTTGAGACATCGGATGAAGGTTTACTTTGATGCTTGCAGGCTAGAACATCAGGTGTGTTTATGTTTTGAACTTGGATGTTTGGCATGTTGTGCAAGTGTTTAGATGTGTACTTGTCCTTTTGATTATAAGAAGTCAACTTGGAGTATCTGTTCCAGAGACTCTCGTAGCATATGTCAAGAAGTCAACTTGGAATATCAACCGGAAAGACTTTCGTGCGAACATGCCCCAATACAAACAATTTAACTACAAATGAGAGGGCTCAACTTGATATTATCAATCATTGTTTTAGTTGGCTAAATGGGAAAATAGTAGCAACACTTTGGTAGGAATTCACTTATGAAAGTGTTAAATGACAGGAAGCTTTGAGGGCTCTATGGTCTTCGACATTCCCTGGTCAAGAGCTGATTGCTTTAGTATCTGATCAGTGGAAAGAAATGGGATGGCAGGGAAGAGATCCATCAACCGATTTCAGGTTGCTCCTATATTCCATGTTGATTCAGTTGTTTTACTTCTTTCTCCTAGCATCTAGATGTCTCATCTGCTTCATTCTGATTAAGTTCCTTGCTAAACAGGGGAGCTGGATTCATTTCCTTAGAAAATCTTCTATTTTTTGCGAAGACATTTTCTGTAAGATTCACCTCTTAATTGGTTGAAAGTTTTTATATGTCAGTTTGCAGTGTCTGCTTAACAGACCTAGTATTGTTCTTTCAGGGCCAATATGGCTTTAGAATACTTGAAACATGACATAGATTTACGTGTTTTTGATTGAGCCACTTTCCCTTTGGCCAATAAGTTGCAGCTCTACAACTTGGTTTAAGGATATTAGTCAGCAACTGATTTTATGTTTTTCCAAATTGTCAGACATCATTTCAGCGGCTATTAAAGAAGCAAGGGGGCCAACGAGCTGCTTGGGAGTATCCATTTGCTGTTGCTGGCGTAAATATTACATTCATGATCATGCAAATGCTTGATTTAGATGCTAGTAAGACAACAACACTCTCGTTAAAACAATTGATTTCAATTTGACATGTAAAGGAAATAAGATTGTCGTATATTTGCAGCAAAACCGAGGACATTTGTGAGAGCAGTTTTTATACAGATGCTGTCAGGTAACAAATTCTTGAGGCATATTCAACCTCCCCCCAGGCCGCAGGTAAGGCAGCTTGAGGTTACTTTCGGTTGGGCTACTACTATACCCAAAGCAGCATATACTTTTGCCAAAGATTTATCTAAGTGCTTTCACATCTTTGGAAGTAGGGCCCATTTCGACCTAAAGCATAGCCTTACCTGCCGGGATTCTTTTCGAATTTGTTGTTGTACTTTAGCTCTGTTTCTGCAACTCTTACATTCATCGAGATAGTTTACTATAATCTCTGAAACTAATGAGAGGTCTTCATCCATTCGCAGAAAACGAGTGGGCCTTTGATTTGCTCTACTGTGTGGCATTTGTGGTTATGGACAAACAATGGCTGGAGAGAAGTGCGACTTACATGGAGTTCAATGTAAGCAACGCTATCACTGTCTCTCTCTCTCTCAATCAATCAGCTTAACTGCCTACTAATAAAATACATGTACATTTTAGGATGTACTTAAATCCACGCGGTCTCAGCTGGAGAAGGAACTTCTGATGGATGATGTTCTACGAATCGAAGATATGCCATCTTACAGTCTTCTTTGCTAACAGTAGCCCATTTAAAAAGACTGCATGATGTCAGGGATCGTGAGATTGAATCCATCCCTATATTGTCATAACCTCATTGTTGTACAAAACTTGTCCGTCTTTTAGAAATCTAATTCCCACTTATAGGCTCATCATATCCTCGACTTCGTTTCCATACATCGATCTCTTTTAAATTTTGTAATGGTATACTACGAATAATCATATAACTACGTACAAGGTTTGATGTTCATACTCATTTCCACAAAAAACGTCACTTCGAGTAACTTGTCAAATGTCTCAGTAATTTCTCTATTTTTCTTCTTCTGGCACCCTATTAACGAAGTTTGTCAATAATTCAACTTAAATACGCTTATTAGAGCTAGCTAGCATGCCACTCCACAAAATACACCTCTTTCCTTTGATATAGGGAACAAGGTAGACAAATAGTGAAATCCTTTGACACTATATTTAGCTGTTTTAGAATGAGAATTGAAAGAATAATTTTTACTTGCATGTTATTCACAATTTTAAGCTCGAAACTCAAATAAACATACTTATGGCCTTGACTAAGGCCGTCAATGGATCCGATTTTAATTTGAATCCGATCCGAGTCCGATATTATTTTTAGAATATGGATCGAGTTTTTCAATCAGAATTGTGATCTAAGTCTGATAACACGATAGTTTAATAAAACGGGTTTGGATTAAGGGTGATCCGATTCGTTAATAACCCGTAGTTAATAACCCGATCGGATCTTATCCGATTCGTTAATAACCCGATCGAATCTAATCCGATTTGATAAAAAAAAAAAAAGTAATATCTTCCACACTGTTATGTTGAGTTTTTACTCATTAATAATTACTATTTCAACTAAATATAAATTCTTCTGCGTACAATAATATCTTACTATCATTGTCATTCATATTTGTGTAAACTGAGAACATGATTATTCATGTTTATTTTTCATGTTTGTTTGACCTTTGATTGAGTAAAAGATACCTTGATATTATTTTTATTCAATACTTTAATGAGGGTCGAATAAAATATGAATCCGAAAGTTGAGGACATGGATCGAGCTTTGAAATATTCGAGAGATAATCCGATCTGAATCCGATAATTTCTCAGCAAATCGAATTTGAATTTGACATATCCGATCCGAATCCGATACATTGAAAGGTCTAGCCTTGACTAATTTACCTTCCCGAGTCAATTTTAAGTTCCTAGCCATTAGATTTGATAAACGGAGATGGAAACATCTATAGTTTACTCCGTCTGTGTCTAAAAAAGAGTTTTACTTTCCTTTGGTTTTGTTCCAAAAATAGTCGGGAAATTTATCAAAATCACCAACATACTATCATTTGGTAATTGATTTTACCCCGTACTCCAAATATCCTAAATCTAATCATTGTACTCACTAATTGAGTCCAATGTGGTCCCTCCTATTAACTTTCCATTCAATTTTCTAACGGGGCTACCAACGTGGTTAACGAAGCTAATTTATGAGGGGATTTTTGTCCTTTCCTTCCAAATCTCACCACCCCACCCACATACACACTCTCTCTCTTGCCGGAGAATTCACCTTTCTTTCTCTCTCCTTTTTCTCTCTCTAATAACTGGAGAATCTTTTTTCTGATGTTTATTCAAATACTGTCAATTCAATTTGTTTGTGTTGGTGGTGAATGAACGGTAGAATGAAGTGCTTTCACTTCACCAACAGTGACAGAAAGCCCCCCTCCGACGACGACCAAGAAGACGCCGTCGTTTCCAGGTTGTCTAACGTGTCTTGGGCCCGTTCCTTCAGCGTAGCTTCGAGCAGTGTCGATACGCGCCGCTCCAAGTTTGATTCCTAGTCTAGGGACTCCACTGACTCGTTAGAGCTCTACGACTTGTTAACTTATTGTCGGGCCAATGATCTGCGGGTTTTTAGTTTCGCCGAGTTAAAATCGGCCACCAAGGGGTTCAATCGAGGTCTATTGATTTGGGAGGGTGGATTTGGGTGCGTTTACCAAGGAGTTGTCAAGCCAACAGTAGTGATGGTAGCGGCTAGGGCTGGGGGTGATGGTAATGATGAGGACCGGTATTTGGATGTTGCTATCAAACAGTTAAATCACAATGGATTCCAGGCATGTCCTTTTCCTTTCTTTCATGAATCCAAGCATTAATGTATTAATTGTACATTGTTCTTGATAAACTTGTACTGTGATCCGACAAGAAAACAATAAAAAAAATTGGGTTAGGAGAGAGAGAGAGAGAGAGTGAATGCGTTGCTTATGTTGAACTCCATGTAAGTCACATTTCTCTCCAGCCATTGTCTCTCTAGAAGAGTAGGGAAAAAAAAAAGGAGTTGGGTTAGGAGAGAGAGAGAGAGAGAGAGAGAGAGAGAGAGAGAGAGAGAGAGAGAGAGATAGAGAGAGTATATGGGTGGGGATGTTGAGATTGGAAGGAAAGGACAAAAATACCCCTCATAAATTAGCTCCCTTAACCACGTAAGCAGTTCCGTTAGAAAATTGGATGAAAAGTTAACGGGAGGGACTACATTTGACTCAATTAGTGAGTACAATGGCCAGATTTAGAATATTAGGAGTACGGGGTAAAATCGATTACCAAATGATAGTACGTTGGTCATTTTCATAATTTTCCCAAAAATAGTCTCGTTTATATACTTATTTAGTTCATAAATTTATGACTTTGTTTTGAATCAGACACCGAGGATGCATGCAGCTTCAATGAGTTCTTCTCTATCCGATTCCTCCGATACCCTTCAATGAATTCTTCTCTATCAGATTCCTCCGATACATCGTTGCATCAGTTGGATAGCTCCTTTGTACAACTGAAATTAGTGATTGGAGATAGTGGATTGCGAGCTGAGGTTAAGCAAAGTGGCAGTCTCTTCAAGAGTTGGTTACCTGATGCGGAAACGATTCGTTTCTTCTTGTTTTAACTCACGAGATCGGTTCACTCTACGACCTACACACACTTTTTGAGAATATAAATGAGGTCCACTTTGGTTCGGTTTCTTCTTGTTTTAACTCACGAGATTGGTTCACTCTACGGCATACGCACACTTTTCGAGAATATAAATGAGGTCCACTTTGGTTAGATAAGAGCAACTCCAATGGGAAAGGGATAAAGCTTTATAAAAATTGATAAACCGGTTGATCTTTCTTTGTGCCGTTGGAGGAGCTGAGGTGGCTTTAAGCGGTTGATCATTTTGGACCGCTTGAAGTCACGAAATGTCTCTTTCATTGCAACAGTAATATGTAAACAATATCATCTTTTATCCCAAATGTGAAGAACGGCTATAAACTGATATAAACGTCTATAAAACCGTCAATTTCTTTTTTTTCTATAAGTAGTTTCTAAATTTTTTTTTTCACATTACATTCTTTCAAATATCTTTCTATACTTTTTCATTAGACAACACAAAAAATTTATTTATTGGCTATGGATAACAATTATTTTACGAATTTATTGAACTCATCAAATATCGAAGATTCTGCCAATGCCCAAACTAGTTCAAATTTCCAAGCTTCTTCAAATTTTCAAGCTCCTCCAAATTTTCAAGCTCAAGCAAATTATCAAGCTCTTCCAAATTTTCAAGCTCCACCAAATTTTCAAGCTCCTCCAAATTTTCAGTATCCAAATATTCCAGGTACTTCAAATGTTTCAAAATTTTCTTATCATTCATATCCTCAATTTCCCTTCTATTCGCCCCATGGATATTTTAATCCGGCTATGACAAATCAACACACACCCAAATATTTTTCTCCAAATATACGTAGTGAAAATCCAACGACACTGATTGATTCAAGAAGGGATAGTATCGGTGAGTCTGAAGTCCCACCATTTTCCACCCAACAAGGGTTGGAAAACATTGTTTTTGATGATGAAGTGAGCAATCAAGCAGAAGACAAACAGAAAACAAAATGGCATTGAAGATGACAAAATGCTTACTAGTGCATGGCTCATTATTTCAAGAGATGGTGTGAAGGGCAACTCTCAACATGATAAAGAGTTTTGGAAACGAATCACTGAGTAGTACAACAAAAATCGAAAGATGAGAATTCCAAGAAAGCCGAACGTCTTGAAGTCACATTGGTACACAATTGCTCCATTGGTTAATGAATTTAACCAATTATTCATCCAAACCAGAGATCAACATCGTAGCGGGTGGTCTGATGACCAAGTGAAAGAAGCTGCACGTGGTCTTTATCACTCGATACGTAAAAAACATTTCAAATACGAGCATGTGTGGACAATGGTGAAAGATGAACCAAAGTGGAAAGGTGGGAAATCAAGTGAACATTCTTCTAAAGGACAAAGATATCTGAATCGGGGACATACACATCATCATCCGATGCGCATATGAGCATCAACATCGACGACAATAAAGTCGAAGTCCGCCTGATTGGTCAAAAGGCGACAAAGAGGAAAGGGAAAGCAAAAATCACAGAGAAAAATGAAAGCAAAAGTGACAATATATGGGGTGATTTTCGTGAAATCGAAAAAAAAAAATATGTGCGCTCGAGGGAGTGAAAGAAGCGATTAAACAAGGAACAATTGCTAATGATTTTGCAATCCTCTTTAAGGATACTAGTGGCATGACGGATGAGCAACTACGAATGCATCAACAACTTTGTGCTCTTCTCAAGGCCAAATATAATATTGTCTAGTTTAAGGTTCTAATTGTTGTATTATGAGTTTATGTAATATTACTGATTTATAAAGTTTCTAATTGTTGTATTATGAGTTTATGTAATATTTTGTAAAAATAGCCGTTACGTTGTAAAACTAGCCGTTTTAAAACTAGTTATTGTAAAACTAGCCGTTGTAAAACTAGTTGTTATAAAACTAGCCGTTATAAAATTAGCCGTTGTAAAACTAGCTGTTAAAAGAAGTCTATATATGGACACTTGAGGCTCCATAATTTTGCCAACCACAACCTGTTGCACTTATACTTACAGATATTACAATCTCTATACTAAAAAATGTCTAAAGACCTCAATCCATCCTCCTAATATGGAGTACTCCTACAATTCGTACACGATGAATTGATGGACAATTCATTTGAAAAAATGATGATGAAGATTATGGAAATGAAGGAAGAAGCTGAAAGCTCCCATGGTCGTAAATGCACTCGAAAATATATAAATCAAGAGCGTGAAGCTGGACATGACCGTCTTTTCAATGACTATTTTTCTGATGAGCCGGTTTACACGGATCAAATGTTCAGAAGAACGTACCGGATGAGTAAGGAGTTATTCCTTCGAATTGTAGAAGCTCTTTCAAATCATTAAGAGTATTTTCAGCTAAGGGTTGATGCAACCGGTAGAAAGGAACTTTCCCCGCTGCAAAAATGCACTACTGCTATCCGTCAGTTGGCATACGGTGCGCCTGCCGACCATTATGACTAGTATGTACGAATTGGTTAAACCACTGCAATCGATTGTCTAATGAAATTCTGTCGATCTGTGATTGAGGTATTTGGAAACGTATATTTGAGAAGACACGACGTCCAATGTTTACTTCAACTACATTCTGATGTCCATGGTTTCCCTGGTATGTTAGGAAGCATTGACTTCATGCATTGGCCATAGAAAAATTGTCCAATTGCATGGAAAGGTCAATTTACTCGAGGATATCAAGGGGTTCCAACAATTATGCTAGAAGCGGTTTGTGACGCCCCGACCCGGATTCCAATATGAAATCCCAAGGTCGACGTGCCAAAACAACAAGCAAGTAACAATAACAAATGGCGCAACACCCCATGCTTACAACAAACCATAATGATAAGAACTTGGATAAAATAAAACCAATCATCGGCGACGTTACAGCCGGAACCCAACTAATAAAACGCAAGTATGAGATTTTCAGAAAACCATTTATACCAATAACTACCTCGGCCACAACATGCCGGAACAACTATACATAAACCACAAGCTACAATATGCTTGGGAAAATAACTGAATCAAATATATCCCGGATTTCATAAGCTCGACATACACGTGTCGGCTACCAAAAGAATAATAAGTACAACAATGTATCAATACCACCCAAAGTAAAGTCTACATGACTTTACATAACCATTCGTCCTCACCAAAAGAATTTCTAACACTAATAGCAAAAGAGCTCCAAGGGTTACAAAGCAAAAGACCACCTGTGAGCTAAGTGATAATACTATCCGACCTTACCGCGAACTTCCTGCCTGGCTCGGATCTAAGGAAAAACTTATAAACAATAAACGGGGTGAGTCGAAACTCAATAAGTTACTAAATGCAACTATATGTCATGGCATAATGCTCAACTGGTAATCATAACATGATAATACATTTGTATATATCACAACTGAACATGTAACATTATCATTGATATACAATTCACATAAATCATACGTAGCACTTTGATGTACACAAAAGTACTCGTAATAAACCACATTATAAAGGATATCGTATCTCCTTTTCCATCTTTGCGTTGCTCTTGCAATACACAGTGTTCTAAAACTCGCCGACTAGGACCGCCTAGTCGCCGCCTAGGCGTTGGGCGCGGGCACCACGCCGCGATTAATGCCAAATCGGGAAAAAAGTCGCCGGAGAAAATAATCGTTGACTAGGCGCCCTAGTCGCTGACTAGTCGGCGTCGGCGCCGCCAACGCCCAGTCGTAATTTCATGAGAGCGAAGGAGAACTCCGGTGAGAGAGAGGGAGAACGCCGCCGATGAAGAGGAGAAATAGAGAAAAATTAAGAGAAAGCGAGAGAGAGAGAGGGAGAGAGAAAGGAAGAGAGAGAGAAAGAGAGTGAGAGAGAGAGAAAGAGAGAAAAAGAGTGAGAGAGAGAGAGAGAGAGAGAAAGAGAGAATAAGAGAGCGAGAGAGAGATTGCCGTGAGAGATGCCGTTATTGTGAAAGCTGCCGTTGCCGTAAGAGATGCCGATGCCGTTGCCGTTGTTGTTGCCGTGAGAGATCCCGTCGTTTGTCGTCTGAGTATGAGACAGTGAGAGAGAGAGAGAGAGAGAGAGAGAGAGAGAGAGAGAGAGAGAGAGAGAGAGAGAGAGAAGTATGTGAGACTCAGAGAGAGAGAGGCGTGTGAGACTGGTCAATGGATTTGTGAGAGAGAGAGGCGTGTGAGTTATTAGTTTTAGGGTATTTAATTTTCAAAATTACAACCTCCCCCTTAAGTTATTAAAGTATTTCCTCTTTTCCCTCAAGTTATCAAAGTATTCCCCTTCTTCCCTCTACTTTGAAATAATAGTAAGTTTGATTTTAATTTTTAATTTTAATTTTGTAATGTGATCATTATTTTTAATTTATTTAGTCATATTTAGCTATTTATTATTGTTACAGCAGGTTGGTATGGACCCATAGTATAATTATGTCTCAATTTTTAGAACCCGCCTAGGCCTCGCCTAAGCCTCGACTAGGTCCCTAGGCGCTAGGCCTTGCTCTGGCGCCTAGCGCCCGCCTAGCGATTTTTAGAACCTTGGCAATACACAAATAACCAAATGTGCCTCGATACTCGTGTGTGTAGTATCAACGTCCCCGATTAATACCATCGAGTTCAATCTAGCAAACCAAAGCCATGTGTATTGCTACAACAGTGGGGTTACTTCTCAACTGTGGCCAACAGAAGAGGGGTGTATGAAACTCCAGTACGGCGACTTATAGCGATCACAAACATTGATTTGTGAAGACTATAGGTCGTCCCACCTTACTCGACCAATGACGCCAGCTGGACTTACACAATGCACAAATAGATGTTCTTACTCATATCTAATGCAAATAACCATCAAGTTCAAAAGTAGTAAACTTGACAAATGACAAGTAGATTATTCTATTCTATCACCGATTATCATTCAATACATATTTTCAAGGATTCTCATCCACACATTAGAGCCATATAGGTTTCTAGTTTAACAGTACCAAAACACGGAGGACTAGAATCTCGATCAATCGAACTCTAACCCTCGTAGTAATTTAACATGTTGTTTGTGGGACTATAATCTTCCCTAAAATCAACTTCTCGGAGTCATTGTTAAAGTTCATAAAATTAGGGTTTAAATGCTATATGCAAGATTACCCAATTTTAAGTCTCAAGTTCTCTATTTATTCAAATCCTAAGGTTAATGTTCAAACCCTAGCTCATCAAACATCATTCAACCCATAAACATATCACAAGTATAATGTACTCATCTCAACCTAGAGACTTGTACATGAAAACAACACCCATAGCAAGTCATACATGATTATTGATGATCTAGCACACATTGGAGTTTAAAGCATACAAAAGGGGGTTTAGTAACTTACCTAAAATCGAATATCAAGCCAACGAAAATGAGATCAAAGCCACACAAGTTGCTCCCTTACTCAACACCAACACAATGACGGTCTCGGATCGTCAATCGGGTGGTTCGATCTTCAGGAACCCAAGCACACACACTAATCTCACCAAAGCTCCCACACACACACTCTAGGCTTCAATGGAGGGAAAAATGGAGAGAATAAATTCTCTCCACTTGATTTAAGTGGCTAAAATCAGATTTTGGGGTGGTGATGACGTGGCTTAAGGAGAGCCACACAAATGGTTCAATTCTTCACTCAAAATGAAGTCCAAAGATAAGCTTCCGGTCTTTTATGCGGACGCATGGCTTCTATGCAGGCGCACAACGCGACCGCATAGATTACAGAGAATTGAGGGGTTATGCGCGCTAGCACTATGCGGCCGCATAACTCCCAGATTCAGTCTAACATGTTTCTAGGCTGTCCAAAGGTGATTCCAAACACTCCCAAACCATCCTAAGATGATTCAAACCTCAGACTAAGTCCGAAACAAACCTAACAATGTAGTAAACATAGCAATTCTCGTAGACATGCAACGAAATAACTAATTAGAACATGAATCAATTAACTTGATACTAAAACAAGTATAAGAAATATGTTTAACATGTCAATCAGGCAATAAGATAAACAAATCATACGTAGGAGGATCCAGGGTGTCACATCCTCTCCTCCTTAAAAAAATTTAGTCCTTAAATTCCTTACCAAGTTCATTGAAAAGATGAGGGTACTTCTCTCTCATATCAACCTCTGTTTCCCAAGTAGCTTCCTCAATGTCATGATTTCTCCAAAGTACTTTAACGAGTGGAATACGCTTGGTTAGCAAAGTTTGCTCCTTAGTATCGAGAATCCTTACCGGTTGCTCTACATATGACAGATCGGGTTCAAAAGTGATCTCCTCATATTCCAACACATGCGAGTCATCCTTCATGTATTTTCGAAGCATAGAGACGGGAAACACATTATGAATTTCCGACAAGGAAGGTGGTAACGTAATTCTATACGCTAATGTTCCAACCTTCTCAAGGATTTTGAACGGACCAATATACCTTGGTGATAATTTCCCTTTCTTACCAAACCTCTTAGTACCCCTACGTGGCGATACTTTAAGGAACACATAATCTCCTACCTGAAATTCAAGATCTCGTCTTCGGTTATCGGCTTAGCTTTTCTGTCGACTCTGTGCAGTAAGCAGTCTATCTCGAATAACCTTCACGCTCTCAACTGACTGTTGTACCAACTCTGAACCCCAAATTTTTGCTTCACCAACCTTATCCCAACAAATCGGTGATCTACACTTTCGCCCATACAAAGCCTCGTACGGTGCCATTTCGATACTTGCTTGAAAACTATTGTTATAGGAAAACTCCGCCAAAGATAAATGAGAATCCCAACTTCCTTTAAAGTCTACCGTGCACGCACGTAACACATCCTCAAGTACCTGAATCAACCTCTCCGATTGTCCGTCTGATTGAGGATGAAAAGCTGTACTAATGTTCAACTTCGTTCCCATAACTTCCTGTAATGCCTGCCAAAACCTTGACGTAAACCTCGGATCTCAGTCCGATACAATACTCACTGGAACT
This sequence comes from Platycodon grandiflorus, assembly GCA_016624345.1. NCBI lineage: Eukaryota > Viridiplantae > Streptophyta > Magnoliopsida > Asterales > Campanulaceae > Platycodon > Platycodon grandiflorus. Next base: position 39,947,491 of record CM028362.1, on the reverse strand, counting down.
CCATGTAATCTCACTATCTCCTGAATATACAACGCCGCCAATTGACTCAAGGAATACATTATCACAATAGAAATAAAGTGTGCTGATTTTGTCAACCTATCAACAACAACCCAAACTGCATCAAAACCTCGACGAGTACGTGGTAATCCTGTCACAAAATTCATCATAATGTGCTCCTACTTCCATTCAGGGATCTCAAGTGGTTACAACAAACCTGCTGGCCTCTGATGCTTGGCCTTTACCTGCTGACAAGTCAAACATCTAAAAATATATTTCGCAATCTCTCGTTTCATACCACTCCACCAGAATTGCTTCTTTAAATCCCTATACACTTTGGTACTCCCCGGATGTATAGTATACTTTGCCTTGTGAGCCTCATCAAGAACTTGTCGTTGCACTACATCATTTGAAGGAACGGAAACTCTTCCCCGAAATGTAAGAATTCCATCACTGTTCATCGCAAAGTCGGGTGTCTTTCCCTCGTTCAACTCACCAATTATCTTTACAATTTCTGGGTCACCAACCTGGGCCTCTTTAATCTGTTGGAACAAGACTGGTGTAGCTCGAATATTCAAAAAGATTACTCCACGTTTTGTCTCGCAAGGATTCCAATCTCGCAAATTCTCTAACATCTTCCACTCTCGAACCATTAAGCAAGAAACGTATGTCTTTCTACTCAATGCATCCGCTACTACATTCGCTTTCCCTGGGTGATAAAGGATCGTACAATCATGGTCTTTTAATTTCTCCATCCATCTACGCTGTCTCATGTTTAACTCCTTTTGTGAGAAAAGGTATTTCAAACTCTTATGATCCGTGAAGACTTCAAACTTTGCTCCGTAGAGATAATGTTTCCACTTATGCAACGCAAACATAATCGTAGCCAATTCTAAATCATAAGTAGGGTAATTCTGATCAGAAGCCGTCAATTTCTTTGAAGCATAAGCAATAACCTTTCCATTCTGCATAAGCACACAACCCAAACCTTCCTTCGATGCATCGCTATAAATCACAAAGTTGTCACCTCCACTAGGCAATGTCAAAATAGGAGATGTCGTCAAGCGTCTCTTCAACTCTTGAAAACTAGTCTCGTATTTCTCATTCCATACAAACGGTGTTATCTTCTTCGTCAAATTAGTCAGAGGTGTAGTAATCTTGGAAAATCCCTCAATGAATCTTCGATAGTATCCCGCCAGTCCCAAGAAACTACGTACCTCAGTAACTGTACTCGGCGTTTTCCATTTTGTCACTGCTTCCACTTTGGATGGATCAACTGCTATCCCATCACTCGAAACTACATGACCCAAAAATGACACTTTCTCTAACCAGAAAGCACATTTACTGAACTTAACAAACAACTGTTTCTCCCGAAGAACTGATAGTACCACCCTCAGGTGCTACTCATGTTCTTCCCGTGACTTAGAATAAACAAGTATGTCGTCAATAAAGACCACTACAAAGCAATCCAGATATTGATCAAACACGCGATTCATCAAATCCATAAATACTGCCGGTGCGTTTGTTAACCCGAACGGCATAACTACAAACTCATAATGCTCATACCTCGTGCGAAAAGCCGTTTTAGGAATGTCTTCCGCTCAAACTTTCAACTGATGATACCCACTCCTCAAGTCCAACTTGGAATACACAACCGATCCCTGCAACTGATCGAATAAGTCATCGATATGAGGTAAGGGATACTTGTTCTTGATTGTTACCTGATTCAACTGTCTGTAATCGATACACAACCTCAAAGTACCATATTTCTTCCTCACGAATAAAACTGGTGCACCCCACGGTGATACACTCGGTCTAATGAATTTCCTATCAAGAAGTTCCTGTAATTGCTCTTTTAATTCTTTCAATTCTGCGGGTGCCATTCTATAAGGAGCAATAGGAGCAGTTCCTGGCAATAACTCAATGCAAAACTCTATTTCCCTATCAGGAGGCATGTCATAATCAGTTGAGAACACATCAGGAAATTCACAAACTACCGGAACTTCCTCTAACTTCGGTGTAGTAATACTCTTGTCAACCACACAAGCCAAGTAACCCATACAACCATGTGATAATAACTTTCTAGCCCTCAAAGCAGAAATAACATGTATATTACTCTTGACAACATCACCCACAAATACAAACTTGGGAATACCCGGCATAGCAAATGTAACTTTCTTACTATGGCAATCTACTAAAGCACGATAAACACACAACCAATCCATGCCAAGTATCACATCAAAATCACGTATGGGTAGCACAACCAAATCAGCATGCAAAGTGTGATCACCTATCAGTATATCAGTATATCACAAGCTCGGTGTACCTCCGAAGCCAACATATGCTCTCCCAACGGGGTAGACACCTCAAGCACAAAAGGTAAAGACTGGGGCAATACACACAAGTTGTTCACAAAATGAGATACAACATATGAATGCGATGAGCCTGGATCTATAAGAACTCGTGCTCTACTACCGAAAACAGAAAGATTACCTCCTATAACAGACGTAGACTTTGGCACTCCCTGTTGATCGAGCGCAAACACACGATCCTGTAGTACTTGCCACCAATGCTCCGCTGCACCTTCTAGCTTGAACATTGTCAATGTAACCTTCTCATTATCATCGCAACCCAGAGCTGCAAATATCTTCACTATATGTTCAATCCACAACTCTGCCTTAGTAGCATCAGGTTCCCCTAAAAAAACACACGATTTCATTTTCAAGAATTTCTCGAGGGTGGTGGTGTTGTTTCTATGACTTACCTCTGGTTCTAGCACAATAACTTCCGGTTGTGGTGCCTCTACCTCCGTTTGTGGTGCTTCTACCTCAGGTTGTGGTCCTGCCCCTGCATTCATCCGATGTGTCATCTCATTCATCAGCTCAAGCATTCTCCTATACATATTTGCCATTTCCTCATTCCGGTCATTCTGGTTCGGTCCAGGAGGATCATTACGAGGACGATTATTATTCCCTGTTCTCTCATCACCCACTCCAGCATTCGCACCAGCCCTACTGGTACTCGCTCCGTTCCTAGTTTCCACCATCTTAACCTACACACATCGCTCGACGTTAGAATCTCAATAATAAACCATACCCACCTAGGCCAAGGAACCTATCCTGGAGACAGCAAACCTATTGCTCTGATACCAACTGTGACGCCCCGATCCGGATTCCAATACAAAATCCCAAGGTCGACGCGCCAAAACAACAAGCAAGTAACAATAACAAATAATAAAAGCACGTGGCGCAACACCCCGTGCTTACAACAATCCATAGTGATAAGAACTTGGATAAAATAAAACCAATCATCGGCGACGTTACAGCCGGAACCCAACTAATAAAACGCAAGTATAAGATTTTCAGAAAACCATTTATACCAATAAATACCTCGGTCACAACATGCCAGAACAACTGTACATAAACCACAAGCTACAACATGCTTGGGAAAATAACTGAATCAAATATATCACGGATTTCATAAGCTCGACATACACGTGTCGGCTACCAAAAGAATAATAAGTACAACAATGTATCAATACCACCCAAAGTAAAGTCAACATGACTTTACATAACCATTCGTCCTCAACAAAAGAATTTCTAACACTAATAGCAAAAGAGCTCCAAGGGTTACAAAGCAAAAGACCACCTGCGAGCTAAGTGATAATACTATCCGACCCCACCGCGAACTTCCTGCCTGGCTCGGATCTAAGGAAAAACATATAAACAACAAACGGGGTGAGTCGAAACTTAATAAGTTACTAAATGCAACTATATGTCATGGCATAATGCTCAACTGGTAATCATAACATGATAATACATTTGTATATATCACAACTGATATTGTAACATCATCATTGATATACAATTCACATAAATCATACGTAGCACTTTGATGTTCACATAAGTATTCGTAATAAACCACATTATAAAGGATATCATATCTCTTTTTCCATCTTTGCGTTGTTCCTGCAATACACAAATAACCAAATGTGCCTCCATACTCGTGTGTGTAGTATCGACGTCCCCGATTAATACCATCGAGTTCAATCTAGCAAACCAAAGCCATGCGTATTGCTACAACAGTGGGGCTACTTCTCAACTGTGGCCAACAGAAGAGGGGTGTGTGAAACTCCGGTACGACGACTTATAGCGATCACAAACATTGATTTGTGAAAACTATAGGTCGTCCCACCTTACTCGGCCAACGATGCCAGCTGGACTTACACAATGCACAAATAGATGTTCTTACTCATATCTAAAGCAAATAACCATCAAGTTCAAAAGTAGTGAACTTGACAAATGACAAGTAGATTATTCTATTCTATCACCGATTATCATTCAATACATATTTGCAAGGATTCTCATCCACACATTAGAGCCATATAGGTTTCTACTTTAACAGTACCAAAACACGGAGGACTAGAATCTCGATCAATCGAACTCTAACCCTCGTAGTAATTTAACATGTTGTTCGAGGGACCATAATCTTCCCTAAAATCAACTTCTTAGAGTCATTGTTAAAGTTCGTAAAATTAGGGTTTAAATGCTATATGTAAGATTACCCAATTTCAAGTCTCAAGTTCTCTATTTATTCAAATCCTAAGGTTAATGTTCAAACCCTAGCTCATCAAACATCATTCAACCCATAAACATATCACAAGTATAATGTACTCATCTCAACCTAGAAATTTGTACATGAAAACAACACCCATAGCAAGTCATACATGATTATTGATAATCTAGTACACATTGGAGCTTAAAGCATACAAAAGGGGGTTTAGTAACTTACCTAGAACCGAATATCAAGCCAACAAAAATGAGATCAAAGCCACACAAGTTGCTCCCTTACTCAACACCAACACAATGACGGTCTCGAATCGTCAATCGGGTGGTTCGATCTTCGGGAATCCAAGCACACACACTAATCTCACCAAAGCTCCCACCACACACTCTAGGCTTCAATGGAGGGAAAAATGGAGAGAATGAATTCTCTCCACTTGATTTAAGTGGCTAAAATCAGATTTTAGGGTGGTGATGACGTGGCTCAAGGAGAGCCACACAAATGGTTCAATTCTTCACTCAAAATGAAGTCCAAAAATAAGCTTCCGGTCTTTTATGCGGAGGCATAGGGCGGTCGCATGGCTTCTATGCGGGCGCACAGCGCGGCCGCATAGATTCCAGAGAATTGAGGGGTTATGCGCGCTAGCATTATGCGGCCGCATAACTCCCAGATTCAGTCTAACATGTTTCTAGGCTGTCCAAAGGTGATTCTCCAAACACTCCCAAACCATCCTAAGATGATTCAAACCTCAGACTATGTCCGAAACAAACCTAACAATATAGTAAACATAGCAATTCTCATAGACATGCAACAAAATAACTAATTAGAACATGAATTAATTAACATGCTACTAAAACAAGTATAACAAATATGTTTAACATGTCAATCATGCAATGAGATAAACAAATCATACGTAGGAGGATCCAGGGTGTTACACGGTTACTTCTCAAGACCTTTGGATATGGCATGCATTTTTTGGGGTTACATGATCTAACAACGACATTAATGTGCTCAACCAATCTCCATTATTCAACGACGTATAACAAGAATACTCTCCTCAAGTTCAATTTATGTTAAATGGCACACAATACACGAAGGGATATTATCTAGCAGATGGAATCTACCCGGAGTGGGCTGCATTTGTCAAAAGCTTTGCATATCCAGAAGACCCTAAAAGGATAGTTTAAACAAATGCAAGAGGCTACAAGAAAGGACGTTGAGCGAGGGTTTGGAATCCTTTAATCTCGTTGGGCAATAGTACGAGGTGCGGCACGATTTTGGCACAAGGAAGCTTTGAAAGATATAATGTACGCGTGCATCATATTGCATAATATGATTGTAGAGAATGAAGGAAATGTAATAAGTAACTTGGGTGACGAAGAAGTAGATCCACCAGTACCCACATCCCAAGGATTTATTCAACAATTTCAACAATACCTCCAAAGGCATGCAGAACTACGTGATTGTGAAGTTCATCAAAAACTTCGATCCGACTTGGTCGAATATATTTGGGAACGCTTCGGAGACAATACCAATGAAATTTAAGTTGCATCGATCTTATTAGTATTTAATTACTCTGTAACTGAATTAATTATGCAACTTTAATTATGTTTCTTATGATTTTAAATTAATTTTCGTTCAATAAAATCCATATTGTTGTATCCGTATTTTGAATTACTAATAAATATTAATAAATAAAAAATATATTTTTGGAAAGATAAATTAAGAAATAAATAAATTATTCATTAGGCAAAATATATTTTTTCTATACTTTTTTTATGTTTTATAATGATATATTTATTTTTGAAAATAAATATACTACTTTCAAATATATATTGGGAAATAATAAAATATTTAGTAGTGGGTCCATGTTATAAACATTTTATCTATTTATGTATAGTTGAGAATAAGTTTATAGAGAAAATGTTTATAAGCTGATGTCGTGGCATGACATGACATGACAGGAAAGATAAACCTTTTAACAGGTTCATGACTATGGATGCTCTAAGTTACAAATTATTCACCCACGTATATTTCAAGATGCATAAGCTTTTTCTCTTTTGAACCTCGCCAATTTCACCCATTGTAAGTGTTTCGCGTTCTATGTGGTTGTTTCAATATATACTTGACTATATCTTAATTACTTCTATAGACCTTTTACTTGAAAATATTTCAATTAAATCTTTACTTTAAGAAGTCGTTTCATGACTGATCAATCAACGGAGAAGAAGTCTTTGGCACTCCTAAGAGCATCTCCAATGCCAATGTGAATGTGAAAAAAAATAGGTGCCACCTAAGATTGACACTTCTTTAGAAAAAAAATCTTTTCAATGCAAATGTGAAGAAGCCTTTTGAATATGACATGACAACAAATTTTTTTCCCATTGTGGATGAGAATGTAAAATTTTCACATTCTAGTTGAATGTGTGGAGACATCCTAGTCATCATTTTTTTAATTAAAATATAACTAGATCTCATCTCTCTCTTCAATTTAGTTGTGGAACCCATGCTAAATGGGATTAATTCACATTTGCATTGGAAAGACCTTTTCTAATTGAATGTGAAAGAAAAGATAAAAAATACCACATGTGATTGAGGGTGTTAATTATCCACAGCCAAGTCAGATCAAATCTACAGTTGCATTGGTGATGCTCTAAACCATTTGTTTCATCACTGATCAATCAATGGAGACAAAGTCTTTGGTACTCCTAAACCGCTCGAACTCCCTTCTTTAGTCATTTGTCTTTCAAAGCCTTGGAGTCCGTTTGGTGCAACACTTTAAAAACGTAAATTTTTTAAAATAAATATTTTTTTCTTGGCAGCGTTTTAAACTTGCGTTTTGGGAAAAAACTGCGAATTCTAGCGTTTTAAAATGCAGTTGCATTTTGAAAACACAACTTTTTCTGCCGCAGCATTGTAACACAATTTTTGCAAATAAATTTCGTTTTATCTCTGCGTTTTGACCAAAATACACGACTAAACAAGTTCTTGATTTTTTTTGTACTGAAATTTTAAGGGTATGTTCTGCGAAGTGATTTTGGTTATATAATTTTGTAATAATTGAAGATAAACTAAAAGAGGGATAGAAGAAAGATGGTGGATAAAAGAAAGAGGGTCTAAAGTTTAGACTCTAAACTCACAAAACCAACCGAGCATACTAAATTGTAACGGAGGAGACACACTAAATGTACCCTGTGATTGGTTGAAAATGATAACAATGACTCTTTTTGGGGTAGACATGCACAAATGGTTCGAAATTGACAGTTCGAACTGAAACCAAACCATTCAAAAATTCACATAAACCGAAACCGCGAGGAACCGGAATCGTCCCTGAACCGGAACCGCCGGTTACACGGTTCGGTTTCGGTTTTCAATTTCTCAAAACTGTGAACCGCCGGTTCCAAACCGTGAAAAATTGCCAAAATTTAAATTTTAAATTTTGAAATTGCCTTGTTTACTCTATAATTTCAAAAATAAAAAGTTTACAAAGTTTAAAAAAATTCAAAAAATGCTTTGTACAAAGTTTTAAGATGAAATCTTTTTTAAAAAAAATTATAAAAAAATATTAAAAATTGCGTTTTGGAACCGGAACCGTGAATTATTGGTTTGATTTGGTTTGTTGTCTGACAGTTTTTGGAACCGCCAGTTCGAACCGTTTGGACATGTCGAATCTAGGGTAGAGTGACGAGGCCACACACACCTAGTGGGGGTTACTTGACCCCCTTTACGATTGAGTAATTGACAATTCACTATCCTTGAACTTAGAAATATTAATTTGTCACCACTAAAATAATAATTTACCATTTTTGACCCATTTCTTTTAGAAAGAAATGCACTATGTTAGTCTACTATACCATATTGAGATGTTTTCTTAAAAAGTCAACTTTCAAAAAATTATGCTTACAGTTTTAATAATCTTTCATCTTTACCCTCCACTTGTGTTATAATCATCTTGGTTGTGATTAAGTTTTTTTTGTAATCATGATCAAATCTAATAATACTAATATCTCTTAATAATTAGACTATTCAAACGTGAACTATTTGGTTGGAACGGAAAGAGTAATTTTGAACCCCATTTAAACTATATTAAGATACTTACCTTGTAATTTTCACTCCTAAAATAAATCTTGATCTCTTTCAGACAAAATTTTGGCTTCACTAGTAAGAAAATCAAGATAGAGTAAGCCCCCTCTTGAGAAGCCCATTTCAATTGGCAAATCCCCTTGCAAGATTTTAGGTGATCATACCAAAAAATTAGCGTACCGGGGGTACCAAATCTGAGCTCGAGCAATGGATTGTTGATGAAATGATGAGAACTACAGATCATACCACGGATTGAAGCCCAACTCCAAACAACTCATTTGATGAAAAATGATGGCCCAACCCAAGAAGAGCAAAGTCAAAGAAAATTACTTGAAATCAGATTTTTGGATCAACTTCAACGGCCCACATAGGACGTTATAGAGCTCAAAAGTTGGTGTATAATATATGGTTAGAAAGCCCTGGAAGTCTAGTTTCCAACCCATCAAACGGATCTCAATTTAGATGTCTCTAGACAAAGTTAAGCCCAAAATACCAAAGACTGGTCAGAATGGACGGGAGTGCTGAATTTGTGTTTTTCTTTGACCAAATCAACCTAGTTTTCACCAACAATCTTTGGGATTTTCTAGAGCACATTTTTTATATGTTTTGTGAGTCCTTGGTGAGTCTTTTTGAGCCTATAAAAGGCCATGATCATCCTTGTAATTGATACACAAGATTGAATCAAAATTAAGTATTTTTCCTTTCACTAATTCTTGAGAGAATTGTGAGAAACCGAGATTCTTGAGAGAGAACTCAACTTGAACTTATCAAACTCATGAGTCGAGAGTTTGTGGCGTTCCGTAAGCGAGGTTCATAGACAATTGCGTCTATCGGGTTTCGTTTGCACCCCGAGGTTCCTATTCATCACGAATAGCGGGCCGAGGGAGACTCAACCTATCTTTTCCTTTTCGTCGTTCTTGCATTTGTCGAGCTTCTTCGAGCATGTTGGAACTTCTCCGATCTCGATCTTGGTCGAGTTCACATCATGAAGCTTTTTCGGTGTGTTTGTCGTCACGCACGTACGGTAGGATGGATTGTTGATGAAGCTTTTTCGGTGAGTTTGTCGTCACGTACGATAGGATACCTGACTATATGTTTTCTGCAAAAGTGAACAACCGTGAGAGGGCGAGGAGTTTTTCCCAAATCAGTATCTCAGAGAAAGTATAAGTGTTTAGGGAGAGAGGGAATAGAGTCCATTTAAGAGATGGAGAGGGCCCCTATTTATAGGGATTTGTTCTACCTAATTGGGCTGAGCTTATTTTTCGTGTTGGCCCATATACCTTTGGGGTACCCTTTTGGAGTATATTTTGGAGGTATATATTTGTGCTCATCATTAGGTATACTACAATACATGCTCTTTCCCAACAATATCCATTTACATATCAAAGAGAGATCTGTCTGTAAACAAGCAAACTGGTGTCACAAACCCATCGAAGAAAGGCAATATCCATGCGAATGAACTTAACTCCTTCCCTATAAGAAAATGAGAAGGAAGAATGGAAAAGTGGAGGTGGGTGGTGGGTGGTGGGGCCCCAGCTCAGACTCCATGGATGCAGAGGTATGTAAAAGCTTCACAAAGACATTTGAGGTTTACGTACTGTCTTAGTATTAGGAAGTAAAAAAGAAAGAGCTAGATTGGGAGGAGGGGGAGTGTTAGTAACTTAGTATTAGTGCAGCAGCTCTATCCCACATTATCTACTTAGTGCGATACGCAGGGAGGACGAGGGCCTATAGAATGAGCGCTAGCTGACCTTAGCAAAACACGCAGCCACGCGGTGAGCACAAAGCGAACTATTCTTTCGCCTTTTACTAAAGAATACCGTGTGTTTGCCGTATTTAAGTGGCATACGCCTATTTTTTGAAGGCCTTTCCCAATTGGGATTGGCCTCCTAACCTTAGTTTAAATTGTTTGAACATTTTATTAGATTTATTTATTTAGAATAAATCATTTATTCTGTAGTGCCTTTCTAATAGCTATAAGTTTTAGATTTAATAGCAAGCAAAAGGAGATAGAGCAAGAGTGTCTTTTGTTTTTTTGAAATTTCTCGTGATTCCAACCCACGATCTATGTCACAGAGCAAGAGTTGATGCTTGACAAGCTATGACATTTCACTGCCACTTCGTTAGAGAGACCCGAATACCCTAGACTTGTTACTTGTGTCTTGGTATAGATAGACCCGGGCTTACTTGTTACCCGTGTCTTCGTATAGACCCGAATATCCCGGACTGGTTACTCGTGTCTACCCGAATATCCTGGACTTGTTACTCGTAGACAGTTGAGACTCTTATCCTGGACTGCAAAAATAATAAAACTGCAATGAAATTAATTAGTTTGAAAAATCAGCAGCTGGGGAAGTTCTACATGTTTGTTTCTGTGCATGGCTCACATGAATGTGTGATGAAAAATAAATCCCACATCCAAGTCGACCTGCACCTGCAAGTTTCAATCGAGTTACTGTAAAATAAATAAAGAAGTTGTCGTTCAGGGCAATCAGTGCGTTCAAACCAAATATATCTAAGATTTGCTTTCAGCATTCTTAAGTAAATCAAGAATGAACATGGCTGATTTAACAGGCCTACGTCCTTGTCCGTTTGAATGCCTGCCTGTTCATTTCTTGAGCTACTGTTCAATTCGTCCAACACCAGATAGAAACGCGTGAAGGGTGTGGATGGCCTGCTTGTGGACGAGAACATCCTCCAAGTACCTCTTAGCCAATTACTAATTGTGATGGCTGTGCAGTTTCCCTTGTATTCTTCAACCAAGCAACGAAAACGAAAATTTCTTAATCAGTGGCATATAATTACCAATTCAGGCGTGACAACGGTTTCACAGTAATCACAACATTTTCAAGTCCATAGTCACAGTACTCAATCTGCAACTTTTTTTCCTATAATTAAAAAGAATCCTATTCATGATGAGGGTAACAGCGGCCTGATTTGCATATAATAACACTTGCTACCAAACAACAACTGATGCAGGCGTGTCGTTAACAAAATCTAATAACACTTGTGGAAGTTTTTGTAGGAATATATAATTGCAGAAAATGCATGGGGTGTGACAACCAAACATTTAGACTTCTCGTCCATTGATCAGTGTTACGACTATATAGGGAACAAAATCAAATGGCCTTTAGAAGTGTTGAAACCAACTCAAATGTTGCATTGTTTTACTGAACCTTGCCAACGCTATTAGTTCAAGAGTAGAATGTCCCAAAATAGAAATCACGACCACAAGGAGTATGTTCGAAACAAAAGAAACTTTTTCATACTAAACATGGAAAAAAATTCTTGAAAAGAAATACATCAAAAATAGTTGATTTTAACTTCTGCAAAACACGATACACGAGATAGGAGTTTGGTACCTGACCAATTGAAGGACCAATTAATCCATAAGTTGGGCTCCCAACAATTAGTCGAGTGCTCGACTGGAGGTGACACACATTCAAGCAGCAAGATAGTAAAATGGTCTCTTAGAACTGAAGTTGCATAGAAGATAAAAGGATTTTTGTAGCCTGCATTCATAATATTCTTACATATCAAACTTGAAGATCATGTTTTCTTAATCAAAATGAAAAACTAATCTAGTTTTCTTAATTAAAATGAACTATCTTAAGTATATAAACGAGACTCTTTTTGGAACAAAACCAAAAGGAAAGTAGAACTCAGACCAAAACAAGTTACCAATGCAGTTCTTCGTAGAGACACAGATTCAGACCAAAACAAAGAAAAATCACATGCCTTAAAGCAACGTTAATTCATAGTACGTACTGTACTGTATTTCAAAAGTCAATGTAGAATCCAGCTTGCCAATAGAAAAATGCATTCAAACCAGCTTTTCTCTGAAATTGCAGCTCCTTTGATCCCATGTTCATCTTTTGCAAAGTCAACTCTCACCAAAGCTGTCTATCCTTACATTTAGGAAGTCAATCTCTCTCTCTCTCTCTCTGACTCAATCTCTCTCCCCATGGCTGTTACTAGGCTTCTTCTCCCATTCCTCTTCATGATCATAACAATGTCATCTGCAGGTATGTCTCAACAACCCATCTTTCAATCTCAATGAATTAGCAACATGTTCCTTAATTTACACTTTGTAGAAGTGTACGTATTATCTTCTCATTTTCCTAACTACTATACTAAATCTGTTTCCTAATTTAAGATAGAAAATGTTTGTTCTGTGGTGATTTTGATTGTTACCGTGTTTATAAATGGTGATGCTCTAAAATGAATTATGAGAATGAAACATGTAAAGAAACCCATTTGAATATACTAGTTAAGTGCACGTGCGTTGCACGTGTTGTTAATAATTTTCTTAAAGTGTTTTGTTAGTTGCTTCATATTTTTGTTTACTTTTAATTGTTGAGTTCTTTTTGTGTTTTCATCTTTTACAGCGTTAATAGACTTCTAAATTCTGGGCCCAAATATAAAAAATCCTCCAAAGTATACACTAAATCTCAAAGTCCCCCCAGCCTACGATTTGGCTCATAACCCAATCTGATGTTGCCAATTTTTCCAATTAGCCCCTAGCCATGATAACCATTAGAAAGTTGACGTTTTTCATCGTGTGCTTTGCACGTGGCGTGGGCTATTAGGTCATTTCCTCATACATATATATATATATATATGTATATATATATGTATATATATATATATATATATATATATATATATATATATAGAACAACACTAAATAAAGGGGGTCAAAGACTCAAATTGTCAAATCTTTCTTTAAGAGGACTGAAGGAGAGATCTAATAAATCTTGTCAGGGTGGCTTGCTAATAGATGAACTCGATTCTAAGCTATCATCATCTAAACTGCACAATGAATCGATAATTTTAAATGAAAAAGCAGTAGCATTACTTCGCGGGTGTTCAATTTTTTTCCTCCCTTCAGTACCTTCAATCTTCTTTGTCGACTTCCTTATTTCATTCGAGCTCTGGTATATTGAACCCCTCCTTTGCACTTCATTACTTTCCAACCTTGATGGAACAGCTCGACAGGAAGCACTACGGTACCGATGAAAACTAAACTCTGTGAAATCCTTGTTGGCACTCAATTCCTCATTTCCACATCTGGATTTCCCTTTCACCTTTCTTTTTTCTGCTTTTCAATGCCGAGGAGATGGAAGAATAGTTTTAGAACTTCTATCGCTACATAATACTTATCAAATTCCAGCTCCATGTCTGCACCCATTTATAGATATGCAATCTACAAGACATAAGACAATTCAGAAACAGATCACAGCCCATAGACCAAGTAATCAACAATTTAGAAAACAAATGTAATTCTAATTCATGAAATCAAACCAAGAAATCCAGTCAAACAACCAGTACGATTACTAAATCTGGAGCAAACCCTTTTGCACTGGCCAAAACTCTCGAAGTCGTTTGGAAAGTTTTGCAAGGGGGTCTCTGATTAGCCAAATTTTTTTGCCAGTCTCTTTCGCACTGGGGCCTTCTTCGACATCGATTGCATTACCCGCTTCTCCTGGAAGGATTTGAGACATTGGAACAAGGGCTTCATCGCTTGGGACCAACGCATTGATGATGAAGGAACAACAGGGTCACTTGGCTAGGTGGACTGGCTTTGGATGTCGTTTAATTTTGAACAACATTGGGTGGAGAAGATAGAATGTTTGCCGCTGAAGAGGATGATTGAGAAGCCATGGTTGTCAGAGTGCAGATGGGAGAAGGGAAATTAGGGTTTATTTAAAGCAAATAAGTAATTCTTTCGAAACTTTGACCCCCTTTAGTTAGTGTTCTGTATATATGACGAAAAGACCTAACTACCCTCCCTCGTGCAAGGCACATGATTGATTCTCGTTACTTTTCTAACGCCTGTCACGGCCATGGGGCAAACTGAGAAAAATGGTAACGTCAAGTATGGCAATGGGGCAAATCGTAGGCTGGGGGGACTTTAAATTGGGGGGATTTTCGTATTTTGGCCTAAACTGTGTTGTTGTATGTCTAGCTATTTTTTAGTACTTTGTTTTTCTTTCATTTTGAATATATGTTTTTTCATTGTATAACAATTTATCCTACACCTTTGTCTTTTTCGTTGATTATTTTTGTATCTCTTTTTTTAATTAGTTTTTTTTTTAAAAAAAATCATATGTTAGCTCGCTTATATTTTGTTTCCCAAAAAAATATTTGTATCATATGAATATTTAATTTATTTTTATTAAAACTATAATACTTATTTTTTATGCAATCAAAATTAGTTAATAACCATCCTAAAAAAAATAAAAAATCAATACAATAAAGTTCTTATATACGAAAAAAACAACATATATTTCTAAAAATTGTCTTTTACGAGACTTTAAAGCATATAATGCACGAGAAATAATGAAATTATATATATATATATATATATATGTGTGTGTGTGTGTGTGTGTGTTTAAATTTTCCATTGGTATTAAATTAATGAAATTTCATTTGCACCAGGTACCTTTTTTTTTCCCACTTGGATACCTTTTCATTTTGTATCAGTTTTAAGGTCAAATGAAAATTAGCCCCCAATGTAACCACCAAATTTCACTTTGCACCCCATATTGAAACTTATGTCAAAGTCATATATCATTTAACATTTTGTCATAATTTGCCCAACTTTGCCCCTATGTATGACGGATGTTACAAATTTGACGTTAAGTTGACACCTGCGAGTCACGTGAAGGGCATTTTGATCATTTGGATCAGGGGTGCAAAGTGAGATTTGGTGCATTATTTTTTAAATAAAACTCTTTCTTTCATTTCAAATGAAAAAAAATAAGTTTTAAATAATGAAAAAAAATTTGGAATTTGTGCCATATTTCACTTTTTCATTTTCTATTTTACTTTTTATTTTTTTTTCTCTTTTTTCTCCTTTAATAAAAGTTATGTCATATTTTTTTGGCAAAAATACGAAAACCCCCCCCAAAGAATACATGAAATCACAAAGTCCCCCCAACCTAAGGTTTGCTCCAAAACCCCATCTGATGTTGCCAATTTTCCCAGTTAGCTCCCTGGCCGTGATGACCGTTAAAAAGTTAACGTTTTTCATCATGTGTCTTGCACGTGCGGGGACAATTAGGTCATTTCCACTTAATAAACAGAACAACACTAAATAAAGGGGGTCAAAGTGTAATTTTAAAAAATAAAAATACTTATTTTCTCATTTCCATCCCCTACTTTTCTCTCTCTTCTACCCGGTTTGCACAGTTGACCTCCAAGCTCCATCAATGGCAATGGAGGAAGGCATAAACCAAATAGTCTCTGAGCTCGAAACCAACCAAACCCTTCTCAACGACCAATCCCATTCCCCCATTTCAAAACAATCTCTATTAGCCCTCCAATCCCACCTTGACTACACTCTCAATAAGAACGATCCAATCGCAATCGAAAACCTCTCTGAGTTTGAAGAATCTCTCTATATCCTCTCTCATTTCTCTGATTGCCGCCGCAATGGACTCTGATTTCATCCATCCGTCTCTTCTAGCCACCAAAGTTTACCTCTCTCTACTCTTATCCCCGAATTGATCGATTTTCTCTCTCTTCACTCCCATGGCTTTTCTCTCTCTCCTCCAATCTATTCGCCGGGCTTTCAAGAATCAAAATTCGGGTAATGGGTCGGCTAGAGAGATAGAATTGTGGATTGGGAAGAAAACAACAGTGTTATTGGTCTAGCTCCAAATTGTCATTTTATGATCAAAATCAGTGCTGCCGCTGTTGTCCAATGTTGTCGCGGTGGTGGTAGTGTCTTCCCATTTGAATTACGATTTAGGGAAAAAAAACGATGAAAGATTTGAGAATTCGGAAATTTTTGAGAACGAAACCCTAATTTACAGATGAGAAAGAAAGAAAACCACCTTAATTTACGAACCCTAATTTACAGATTGGGGAAGAAATAAAACCCTAATTTACAAACGGTGAAAGCTTTAATCGTTTTTATTTTTGGTACTTTGACACTTTGCACCGCTTTATTTAGTGTTTGTTTTACATATATGGTAAAAGACCCATCCCCCTCGTGCAAGGAACATGATGCAAAAACGTTAATTTTCTAACACTGTGGACGGCAAGCGGGCTAATTGGAAAAATTTGCAACATCAGATGGGGTTATGAAACAAACCTTAGGTTGGGGGGACTTTGGGATTGGATGTATACTTTGGGGTTTTTTTTTTTATTTTGGCCTATTTTTTTCTTTTTAATCTTTCCTCATGTCTGGTTTTAATTGTCTTCTTCTTCCTGGACACCAAAACAAAGTCACCTGGGAGCACCAAAACAAACTCACTTAGAAACCCAACGTCGGCGTCAAGATCAACAAAATCGTACTTACTCTCTCTCTCTCTCTCTCTCTCTCTCTCTCTCTCTCACACACACACACACACACACACACATCTCGATGCCATCTTTAAAATCGTCTATCTTCCTTTCAACCAGTAATGCAAATCTAAGTTGGACGACGAACCCCCAAGTATACCTCGATCTCACCACCAACGTCACTACCACCACCGTCGTTACCTCATCTGGGTTGATTTAAAACTCTAAAACAGTTTTGTCAAAATTTATGATATCAGAGTGCTTTAGAGATAAAAAACTGATTCTAATAACTTTTTGGAACCCAATCTAAACACCAAACCTTGGAAAACCTTGAATTCAAAGCAGAAAGTTCTCGCTTTGAAATGGATATTAGATCTTAAAGGGTTTCGAACGAAGTCAAATTGAAAGTGAAGAAATTTGTACAAGCCCTAATGTCGGAGTCCAAAATGGTCGACGAAGCACTTGAGACCATTGGCAATTGGTTCAATTTTTGATTGTATTTACCTAGTTCTATAATATTTTTCTTAAATCTTTCTTGGAGTCTTCTCGCCATATATAATCAATCTTGCTGGAGAGATGGTAATGAATCTAATGATTTTAACTGACTGGGTTGACATTGGGAAAAACTCATCGATTGCATGTTTTCGAGTTTGAGGATAGCCGAAAGGAGGAATACTATCGTCACTGGAGAAGACAGACCCCGCTGGTGTACAGTAAGATTGGCTATAAAAATGACCAAAATGGTCCTCACGTGTCAACTTGACGTCAAATGTGTAACGTCTGTTGCATCGGAGGCAGAATGGGACAGAATGTAACATGATGTATGACTTTGACACATTTTTTAGTCTAGGGTGGAAAGTGAGATTTGGTGGTTACATTGGGGGGGGGGGGCACTAATTTTCGTTTGGCTTAGTTTTAATTATAAGAAACTAAGGTGAGATTTGGTGAATAATTTGGGGGAAAATTTGTATTATAGCCTAGTTTTTATGGGGTCAAAATACGATTAGCTCTCGAAAATATCCACTAAATCTCACCTTGCATCCCAACCTACAAAGTGTCTCACTTTTACACCCAATTTTGATTCTCATTTTGCCCCTTCCCGTCCATGTGTGTTAAAAATAAAAGGAGAAAATGGCGTGTGAATGTCACATGAGGATTAGTTTATTCATTTTGTTTGGGGTGTAAAGTGAGATTTTGTTATAATTTTATTATTTAGTTAACCATTTGATATTTAAGATAATTTTTTAATTAAAAATAATAAATAACTGTTTCATTAATCCAAATATAATTAAAATTTGTCTCATAGATTCAAATTGAGATTGGACCGAGCTTTCTCAGGAACTCTTCCGAGGGAATTCTGCTAGACGAAAAACCCGACCAAGAAGATGAGAATTATGATAACTGGAAATCTCCATTACAAGATTGGTTAATCTCGGGGACAGTGAAGTACATAGATTCAAAACAGTACGCAGTCCCACACGGAAAGGCAGCAGTTGAGCTAGTTTCTGGTGCTGTCCTGACCACTCCAGCCCTCGAGAAGGGATCAAAATATAGTTTAGAGTTTGTCATAGGAGATGCCGACTCTTGTTTGGGAGATTTAGTTGTGTTTTTGTAGGTAGGAACGAAATTCTGGAATTTCACAATGCGCAGCCATGGCAATGGATCAGCACAAAAACATTTTGTGATGTTCAAGGCCGAAACAAACAGCTTCATCCCAATCAGTTTTGCTAGCTTTGACGAGACTCAAAAGAGCTGCATGTGTTTTGTGGGCCGGCCTGTGATTGACCACGTTTTGCTTTCGTACAGTTTAAGGTTGAAAATGCATAGAGGAGTTGTGATTTCTAGCTTTGTAGCCAGCTTAGTGCTGCTATGGGTAGGTTGATAAGGCGTTTCAATGGCTCTTTGTGTTCACTGGGCAGTTTGGAGTTCAATGAAACATAAACACACAAACACACTAAATTTATTCATGAAATGAATCTGATTATTGGCACAATCACAAGTAACTAGTCAAGTACTGAAGCAACCACATTGAACCATTCTTCCAAACACATAATGTGGTGAAAACAGAACTTATCCAACAGGATGACCCTCAATTTCAATTGTGCTCAGCGCAACGATTTATAGAGAAAAATAGAATGCATTAGGTTTTGTATAGTACAACCATCAACGCAGTTTTGAGGTAACACACAATTCTCTAATGCTTTCTATTTTAAATATTTTCTAAATACGACCTTCTATATCTTTCTCTGACCCCGCCATCCCGACTCCTTTAATAGGTTCGGAAAAAATTATACTACATTGCTCCTTTGGTATGTGATAAACATGATTTCTTTCCAGTTTCCATTCTATTTGAACTATCGTGCAATGAGATTTGTACTAAATTGACATGGAATGTAATGACTATTGTCGCATACCAGACACGCACAAAGATCTTTCCACTGAAATTCCATCTCCTTGATCCCATGTTCATCTTACCCCAAGTCAACCCTCTCCACAGCTGCAAGTCAACTCTCTCCACAGCTGCTAATGAAATACTGATATTGTATGACACTTGATTTGTCGTCATTCAACTGCCTTCATTTCTCCTCCTAATGCTTTCCCTCAATTGCTATCATCAAGGTCCGGTCCTAGCCAGACTCAAACGAGTTGATACACATTAAGAGTTATTCTAGACTCAGGTTATTTCATCAATCAAACTAATTGAGCTTCAACTTAATTTTAGATCATTGGATCAATAAGCTAATTTTGTATAATCATAAGGTGTCCTCCTTCATTAAATAGTACTTCCTCCTTCTCAAAATGTGAAAATTTCAAAATATTTAATGCTCGGAAGGACAACTCCGACTGGCCCAACGGTTTAAAGCCTCGAGCGGAGAGAAGATATTTTCTGGCCTGCCACGACTACCTCCCCCTCTCTGCCGTGGAAGGATAACAGGTCGGCGCTACTTGGTTCTACTAATGTCCAATGGGTTCACCTTAATTGGACCATCACCCTTTTCTTCCATTTTGGATCTTTGGCTCAACAATCCAAAGTCTCGAGTTGGTGTATATCAAATGCAGATGGTTCCCTTTGTCTTGAGCACTGGAGACAGGTTTAAGATGAGTCAAGCTGCAGAAGGTATTAATTTGGTGTTGTTTTTGGCTATTGTTTCTGGCCTTAGTTTTATCAAACATGCAGATAAGGTTACTCTACTAGGAAGGAACCGAAAATATGAAGTGCAACCTCCTGGAAAGTTGCAGTAATTTGCCTGCAGTTTCAGTTGTATTGCTTGCATCGAGGCATGGTACGATTGTGGCCATGTGAGTCATTATTTCATGTTTTCGCATAGTTTAAGGTTGAAATTGTGTAAAGAAGTTAGTTATGATTTCTAACTGAAACAAGCAGCTTGGCACCTCTGATTAGTTTTATTGGCTTTAACGAGGCACAAAACAGCGAGTACATGTTTAATGGGTATGTGATTCACCATTTTGTGCTTTAGTATAAGGTTGGACTGCATAAAAGAGTTATGATTTCTAGCTTAATAGTTGGCTTAGTAGTCATAGGGATAGGTTGATTGAGGTCCTCGACGCTTCTTCGTGGTATGAGGATTTGTTTGGTGTTCAATAAAATTAGGCACATAAACACACAATAAGATTATGCATAGAAGAAGTTGCAGACTTGAGGGTTCATACGATAAAATCAAAGGAAATAAACCCATAAAATATCACCGAAATGGAAGGAAAAAAATACGGATACGGAGGAGCAGAAATGTCCAAAAAAATTTGGACCATTTCTCGATTTGTGCGTGTCATCCTTGCGCAGGGGCCATGCTAATCTTCTCTGTATCGTTCCAATTTTATCGGATGTCCCCAAAGGGACAATCTCAAGTGCTGGTATCGTTACTATATTAAGCTCTTTGAGGTTTGGTAAGTTATCAATGTGGGGTGAGTTTTGAAAAAGACAATACTGACAAGTTGCCACAACACCAATTTAAATAAGCACTTGTTAGAGAGTCCACTGAAATTGCTTGGTTTTTTTGTTTTAGTTTTTTAAAGAAAGGGAGACAGTACTCCCAAAATCCTAAACATTTGGGACAAGTCATACCCTTTACCTTTTTTTCATGCAAGTAAACAGACCATCTTCATCCTGTGAATTGAGCAAAAGGTAACTCTGTTAGGCCATGAAAATGTACGGATTTGATTAGCAGAGACTTTATTGAAGTACCAATTCACCACGAAACAGTGGTGTACCTTTTCTTTTCCTTTTGCTTGTTGTCTTTGAGCCTTCGGTCCTCTCCCAACAGGACATATGTGTGCCTCGGGCTTATGGGGATGATATCGAGAACATAGCCCGACCACAAGGCGTTCCGTGCATGCCTCAAGCGTTGTTTGTACCATTAATGTTAATTGCGGTCAATTTTATGTATCCGCTAGATAGATTTTACATCAAGAAAAAAAAGAACAGTTGGTGAGAAATAGATAAATACTTTAAAAAGCACGCGTTGCATCTACGAGTTTGCACGGTTGAAAGTGGTGACCTTCCTTTTCAAAGAAAACGAACAGACAGGTTTGCAATTAGTATGTGATCGTAGGTTCGTATATTATGAAAATGGAAAGGATTTAGGAATGGAGAAGGCTACCACGCTAACAAAACTCAAAGTTGCTTCCATCTTCTATACACTGCAAAGAATAACTTTCCCCGAAACAAGAGCTTTGATAGAATCAGCCATCTTGTAGCAGTTTGATGAAGCTTGGAAAGGTTTCTTGAAATACATAGATACTCCAAACTGAGTCAAATAGTTTCCTTGACTTACATATTGCTCAAGTCTTGATAGCTTGGTTGTATTTGGAATGTGCATATAGGAATCTCACAATGCAGACAATGCAGATAAGCACAGAAACACTGTAATGATCAAAAATTTGAACAAAATGGTAAGAGGCCTAACCCATTTGGGAAAGACCTTACAAAAATAAGCGTATGCCACTCAAATGCGGCGAGCACACGGTATTCTTTAGTAAAAGGCGAAAGAATAGTTCGCTTTGTGCTCACCGCGTGGCTGCGTGCCTTGAAAGATTCACCGAGCGCTCTTTCTATAGGCGCTCGTCTTTCCAGCGAATCTAAGTAGATAATGTGGGATAGACACTGCCCAATAAAAAGTAGATAATGTGGGATAGACACTGCCCAATAAAACTAACACTCCCTACCACATCCCCCCCCCCCCAACAACAACAATATAGTTGAAATCGAACAGAGACTAAGATTATGTACACTGTTTGGTGTTCAGTAAAATTCACGCTGTTTGTTGTTCAGTAAAATTCACGCTGTTTGGTGTTCAGTAAAATTCACACAGACAAACAGAGACTAAGATTATGCATAAAAGGAGCAAGTGACCTGAGTAATAATATCATGAAATCGAAGGAGGTAACCTTTTGCACAAAAACATAGTGAAAATATACTTCAGTTTCTGTCTCAGTGATAACACTGCCTATTAAGCTATTGAGGTTGAGTGAAAACAGATGCAATAACCTTTTGCAGAAAAACATAGTTTAGGACAGATAATCACTAAGTATGAAAACTAACAAAAGCTAACAAATTAAATTTAATTGTGTTTGGTGGGGTGAGCCAGGCCCTCGCATTGTAGTGTAAGGCACGGGCGACTCGTGAAGACCCCAATAGCAAGCTATTGTGATGGGTCTTCCCCCTCAAAAAATAAGATTAATATCGTGTGAGCTAATAGCCCACATATCAGATATTAAACTGATAAGAACAGATACTACACTTGATCTTAGCCAAAAGGCCGAGAAAGGTATGCTTAATTCATATTTAGGCCTTGTGTTTTATACAAACTTCTCTTTCATGTTTTCCTCTCGATGCCAATGTGGTGTGAAACTAAGAAGTTGTCTACTTGTATTCTATCAGCCGGCCTCCATCTCTCCACCAGATTTCACAATCCTCTCTTTTAAAAACTGAGGAAAAGAATTAACCATTTTTAAATTATAGTGAATGAATAACCAATGTTTTATATCCCTGCCATTCGACTATTTTTTTCTATATTATATGCCACAGACGAGAGTTATCACTTATCACCAAGGCCACTATATCATTCCGAGACCTCAGATCTCCCTTCACATCTTTTTTATGAGCACTTGTTAGCCTTTACCTTTTTTCATCTAAGTAAACAGACCATCTTCATCCTGTTTCAGAATTTGAGCAACAGCAGAAGGTGACTCTGATAGGCCTTGAAAATAGACAGCAGTTTGATGAACATGAGCATAAGCTGCAAGAGAATCAGCCACCCTATTTGCTTCCCTATAAATATGCTTGATTTTAAGGCAGTGGATTGGGTAATGAGAATTCCTAATCCCCAATTTCAACTCTTTTTGTCAATCAAAATACTATATTACACTCGTTGCGTCGTTGTTCAACTGCCTTCCTTTTTGCTCTTTTTCTTTTCTTCTTTTTTCTCTTTTTTGGTAAGGGTAATGTCCTCCATCTTAAAAGAAGTAAACGTAAAAATTCATCAATTTTACGAGAAAAATGACACTCAATTTTACATATCATATATATTTATTTTCTGCAATACATTTCGTCATGAAATTCCTTTCGTTTCCTTTTTGTTTATTAATTGGATCCACGAGCTTCTAAGGACAGTGGTATTGTATATTCATGTGTGGAGAGAGGCCTACTACATTGTGGATGAGTTGGCTAAAAGTGCCATCCCCATGCGAGTAGCCACTAGGATGCCAAGTCCTCGCAGAACCATTAGAAAAGTGTTACTGATCTGTTTAGCAGAGACTATCGGAGAACCAATTCACCATGAAACAATGGTGTACCTTTTCTTTTCCTTTTGCTTGTTTTCTTTGAGCCTTCAGCCCTCTTGCATACCAAAAAAAAAAAAAAAGAAGAAGAAAATTGAGTCTTATCAAAAAAATTTTTTACAGTCTCTTGAAAAGTTAATGTGAAAATCTACGGTTTAAGTTCTACATCATTATTATTTTTTTTCTGGTAAGGGAAAGTGAGTAAAAGCTCATGTTCATCGTTCACCATGTGATGATTAGTTCTGAGAAATGACTAAATCGTTTTCCTAATCTTAAGGAAAACCATATTAATGTGATTTTTCTATTGCTTAACCATCGTTCACCATATGTACACTTGCTAAAAGAAAATGAAATCTCGATATTGCAGTCAGACCCATAGATATCCCCTACATGGTTAAGCAATAGAAGCTATGGAGTTCGGAACCAACTGCTCCAAACGAGCGAGAGCTTCACCTAATCTTTTCGCCCAGTTGCTATCAGCAAGGTCTAGTCCAAGCCTGGCTCAAACGAGTTAATAAACTTATTTTTGGACCGTTGGATGAATAAGTCAAATGTCAAATAACCCAAAAAGTGAAAATGTTAAAATTCAATTAATGCTATGAAGTGCTTCTGAAGGACTACTCCAAGATGAAAGTATCTATCTAAATTTGGTTTTCATGAATAGTTACTTAAGAAATGAGCTTTTAAGACAGGAAGACTCCAGATTAAGAAGAGCAGCACATTACAGCAACCCCTTACCTTCTTCAATTGATTGTTCTTTTTTACAAAACTCCAAATCTTCCAGCCTCTCGTTTTACTTAGACAAATATCTAGTGGTGAAATTTAGTTCATTTCCCTTGTGCTCTCTAGTGTTCAGGAAGAAAATTGACCGGCGATTTCTCTCGCAAAATTCAATAATTAAAATCCTGTGCAAGGTTCATTTATCAAAACTTTCAATCTTCTAAACTTCCCTATGTTGGTTACGTTTTTTGTTTCATCAAGTTTGCAAGCAGCATCTGAGGTCAAAGAGGAGAAAGCACAACACTGACAAAACCCTTTTTACTGACAAGGGGAAAATAATTGCAGTTTATAAAACTGTTTGAGGAAGGCTTCAATTGCTGAGCTCGGTAACATGGGCTTGTAACCCAAGTGATGGGACATTGTGTTAACCTGATGGACAGGTTCCCGGCTAGCTATACTCTGGCCTGACCGTTCCAAGCGGAGAGTGGGTCATGTTGCCCAGGCGAAAGCACGGCCTTTGTGGTTCATAGTGTGATCGATTTGTTATTTTTTACAAATATTTGTAACACGTTTTCAACAGAGTCAAATGAGTTGTGTAGGGAGCAAAAAGAAGTGGTTTGGGGTCTGTCAGACAGCTGCTTGACCATCCGAGCCATTACTGGCCAAGAACGATCATCTACTGCACCAATGGCTTGGACCATGGAGCTGTTGATCACGCTCTAGTCAAGCAACCATGGTTCATCAACCAGACTTGAGTCACTGTCTCCTCAGGAATCAAGGATACAGAGGTACGATCCTATAGAACAGATCCTGTTCAAGTAAGGTCGTGCCAATGTGTGCTGCAAGGGCTCTATAAATACTGTCTTCTCGTTACGTATTCTTTCTATATGGAATAACTGGCGCTATGTCAAATATGTTTCTAATGAAGTAACAACTCTCTCTCTCTCTCTCTCTCTCTCTCTCTCTCTCTCTCTCTCTGTGTAAACAATCTTTTTCTTCAAGACTTCCTTTGAAACTTGAATTGGATCTAATAAAGCCATTGACAGAGTAGTGCGTTTACGGCGTGCTCTTTCTTTGCGCATACACTATGACTAATAGATTGATTTTTATGAGCACTTATTCTTTTTCTTTCTTCAAGTACATAGATGCTAATGGCCTGAAGCTTCAAACTGTTAGCAGGCTGCAAATCCACAGAGGGTGTTATCCTATTATGACTGGTGTGCTGATCCGAGCTGCGCGCAAACTGTTAGCAGGCTATTTTTGATCAGTTGCTTGGATGCTGTTCTAATCTTCAAGGTTTTTTTTTTTTTGTCCTGTTTAGTTTTTTTTTTTTTTTTCTTTTTGTCATAGCTTTTTGATCATGGGTTTCAGGAGCACAATGGTTATGCTTCTGGGGTGAAGGCACAACTATGGCCAATATGGAGGGGTTGATGGTTGTATCTACAACTTCTTCTTCCTCTCGTCTCCTATACTTCTCTTTCGTGCTTTAGCATCTCACACTTGTTTCAACACTCGATAGTTGCTACACGTGGGAATTACTGCATGAAAAGATTTACGTGGAAGAAGAAGAGGTCACTATATACATCAATCCGAGACCTCAGATCTCCCTTCACGTCTAATCCTCATAAGAGTTAAGCTGGAGTTTTGCTACATTTATACATGTACATCGTTTTTATGAGCTAAAATATACAGCTAGCCTAAATGGTATCAAAATCTAAGAGCATAAATATGCAGATTTACATTTTCGCACAATATATGTATTCAGTTGCAGGAACCAACTATCCCCTCAGCATGGCATGTGGTTGTTTAAAAATTCTATACAATTGATTAATGTTGCTTAACAGAACGGCAATCAATAAATTAGTCTTATTCCGTTTCCTTGCTTCACTTTTCGTTGAGTTTTACTAAGGGTGAGCAAGTATCTAAAAAAGCTCGTGTTCATCATTCTCTGCGAAATGAGTAAATCAGTTCCCTAATCTTAAGAAAAACCATATTAATGCAATTTTTCAGTAGAATTCATTAGCTCCTGGCATTGAGTTGTTACTCCTTGTAGCTTCTTTTGCAAACGCTTATGTTTCCCAGTACAGTCTTCCATGCCCTCTCTAGCAAAAGCATATGTACACTCGTTAAAAGGACTAAAAATCCAGAACAGAGTCAGTCCCGTGGACATGCCCTACTTGGTTAAGCAATAGAAGCTATAGAGTTTGGAACCAACTGATCCATATGAGCGCACCACCTAATCCTTTTGCTCAATAGGTATAATCAAGGTCCAGTCCAAACGAGTCGATACACATTACATAACAGGAGCTAGGCTCTAAATACGCAGCCAAAACAGACTCCTGAGTAAGAAGAACCGCATTACCTCAATCCTTTATAGTCTTCAATTGATTGTTCTTTTTTTACTAAACTTAAATCATTTTTTGGTGTTCAATAAAATTAGGCTTACAAACGCACACTAAGATTATGCATAGAGAAGCTACAGACTTGAGAAATCATATGATAAAATCAAAGGAACTAACCCCATAAATATCACCGAAATGGAAGGAAAAAAATGGATACGGAGGGGCAGAAAGGTCCAAAAAAATTTGGACCATTTCTCGATTTGTGCGTGTCATCCTTGCGCAGGGGCCATGCTAATCTTCTCTGTATCGTTCCAATTTTATCGGATGTCCCCGAAGGGACAATCTCTAGTCCTGGTATCAGTGCTATATTAAGCTCTCTGAGGTTAAGTTAGTTATCAATGTGGGCTAAAAGTTTTGAAAAAGACAATACTCACAAGCTGCTACAGCTCCAATGTAATTGCAGCATATTTTGATATCTTATGACCAATTTAAATAAGCATCCGCTAAATAGAATTACTGGATTTTTTATTATTATCTTTTAAAGAAAGGGAGACAATTTTATGCATCCGCTAAATAGAATTTTTACATCAAGAAAAAAATAGAGACAATTTTATGTATTCGCTAAATAGATTTTTTACATTAAGAAAAAAATAGTTGCATCTTCAGAGATAAGGTGTTCCGTGCATCTTCATAGATAAGGTGTTCCGTGCATCTTCAGAGTTTGTACCATTTCTTGTTGAGTGCAGTCAATTTCTTCAGAGTTTGTACCATTTCTTGTTGAAAGTAGATACCTTCCTTTTTAAAGAAAAGGGATCAGACAGGTTTGCAATTAGTATGTGATCGTAGGTTCGTATAATATAACTTCGTAGGTTCCTTTCTACAGAATCGGCCATCTCGTAGCAGTTCAATGAAGCTTCGAAGGTTTCTTGAGTATTGTCATTTTCAGACTGAGTATCTATAGATTTGATAGAACTGAGTCTATAGATTCCATTCTGCTCTAAAAATTATTCTAATAAATTGTTGAATAATTTAAACTAATGGTTAGAAGGCCTAACCCAATTGGGAGAGGCCTTACAAAAATAAGCGTATGCCACTCAAATGCGGCGAGCACACGGTATTCTTTAGTAAAAGGCGAAAGAATAGTTCGCTTTGTGCTCACCGCGTGGCTGCGTGATTTGACAAGGCAAACGAGCGCTCATTCTATAGTTGCTCGTTCTCCCAGCGAATATCACTAAGTAGATAATGTGGGATAGCAATAAAACTAACACTCCCCAACAACAACATAGTTGAGCTCTGTCCTTTTGTCTTCCTATAAAACAGTAAAACCCCAAATCTCTTTCTGAAGCTATTAAATACCCCTCTATCCATGGAATATGAGCTTGGGCCCCACTACCCACCTCTTCCTCTCCATTCCTTCCCATTTTCTTATAGGAAAGTAGTAATTGAGTGAGTCAGGTTGGCGGCATGGAGATAACCTTTCTTCGATGGGTAATTGTGTTGTGCAACCAGTTTGCTTCTTTCTTTTTGTTTGCAGACAGACATTAATTTCTTTGATGATTCGAGTGAGGCTTACGACGAGGTGGCTTTGGAGCTTTGCTCTATCTTGATTTTGCTCATCTTTTACTCGATTGACGACGATGCCAATCATTATCTATCTTATGGATATATATGGCTTTTGAATGAAAGAGTTTTTTCTTGAACAACTGAAGATGTTCGAGCTCACAACTGGTCCTGAAACCTCCCGCTGATCTTCCTTGGACCATTTCTTGACAGGAGCCATGCTAATTTTGTAACATCTTGGCGGGAGAGGACGACTCATCCCCAATATGTCTAATTCATCCCATATGAAGGGACGGCAGAATCAGCAACAACTTGGCAGGAGAGGACGACTCGTCCCCAAGAAGTCCAATTCGTCCCATACACAGGGACGACAAAATCAGACCAAACACACCTTTAAAGCCTAACATACGGAATAGAAGCACGATCCAGTCTATAAGAACCTCGGCAATCATGAGGGAGATCCTTCGGGAAGTAAAAAACCGAATTAGATCTAGAAGAAGCAGCAGCATTAGCCAAACCATCAGCCACACGATTTCCTTCACGCAAAATATGAGTAACACGAACACGAATCTGCAGCATAATCCTTTTAATTTGTTGAACTTCATACCAAATCGACCAAGGAATATGATAATCCAAAATCAGAATCTTCAAGAGAATCTCCGAATCAACTTCAAGCCAAATGGAAGACATACCAAAAGAAACAGCAAACTGTAAACCATCCAAAACAGCTTTTGCTTCTGCCACCATATTAGTACCAACCCCATAAAAATTCGAGAAGGCAAACAGCATATTGCCATGAGAGTTTCGAAAAATACCCCCACCCGAGATTAGACCAGGATTACCTTTCGCAGCTCCATCTGTATTGAGCTTGAATAGCTCAAGAGTCGGGAATTTCCAAATAACAAGACGCAACGGCCGTAAAGAAGAAGAACTATGACGTATGGAGAAGGACTGGAGGATATCAATATCACCATGATAAAACTTGAACGTAATCTGGAAAGCCTTGACTACGAGAGAAACTTGATCATGAACAGCCCCAATAATTGATTCAGCATTCATAGCAATATTCTCAAATCTGGCTTTATTACGACTTTTCCAAATCTCCCAAACAATGAAACAAGGTAAAATCCGACATAGCCACTTTAAGCCTGGGCTAAAACCTCGAACTGTACCAAACCACCAGCTAACAAGGATAGACCGAATACTATGATAAATGATTGGGACCCCCAACCTATTAGCAAAAGTAAACCACACTTTACTAGCAATTCTGCCATGAACAAATAAATGCTCCGCATCTTCAAGGGATCGAACCAAACAACAGTCACATCCCGATACCAAGTAAATCCCCTTACGTTGAACAGCAGCATCAGTAGGAATGCCATTATGCAAAAGCCTCCATAGAAACACCGAAATTTTAATAGGGACATGCTTATGCCAGCAGTGCTCAAAAATAAAATCATGCGTACCAGCATCTTTACAAAGGCGCCAAGCAGAAGAGATAGTAAACTGACCTTTACTAGATGGAAGCCAATATAATTGATCCGGAACATCGGAGATGGAGATATGCTGATTTTGAATAGACTGCAAAAACTGCGGGCCATAAACATCAATAATATGATCATACCGAGGATACCCATCTTCAAACAAAGAAGCAACTTCAACATGATTTCCAGGAAGTAGAGACCGAAACCCATCAATCCAGTTTTCATGGACAGAAATATCCCCTCGCCCAATTCTCCAACCAATATTGGCTTCAACAATATTTTTAACTTGTAACATACGACACCAAATATGAGAAGCAAAAACTCTGCCCATAAAGAATTATGACCACGAAGCCTCCACCAAAGCTTCATAGCGAAAGCTTTAGCAATATCTTCAAACTTCCTCAAGCCTAAACCCCCTTCACAAGTAGGCTGAAACATTAAAGATCGACGAACCCAATGACATTTTTTATTCCCATCTTCATCACACCAAAAGAAATTGGCAATAAGACGGTACATAGCTGCAAAAACACCTTTTGGAGGATCAAGGAGAGAGATATAATATAACGGAATAGCTTGAAGACATGACTTAATAAGAGTAAGCTTAGCACCAAAAGATAAAAGTTTGCCTTTCCAAGAAGCCAATCTATCTTCAAACAAAGAAGCAACTTCAACATGATTTCCAGGAAGTAGAGACCGAAACCCATCAATCCAGTTTTCATGGACAGAAATATCCCCTCGCCCAATTCTCCAACCAATATTGGCTTCAACAATATTTTTAACTTGTAACATACGACACCAAATATGAGAAGCAAAAACTCTGCCCATAAAGAATTATGACCACGAAGCCTCCACCAAAGCTTCATAGCGAAAGCTTTAGCAATATCTTCAAACTTCCTCAAGCCTAAACCCCCTTCACAAGTAGGCTGAAACATTAAAGATCGACGAACCCAATGACATTTTTTATTCCCATCTTCATCACACCAAAAGAAATTGGCAATAAGACGGTACATAGCTGCAAAAACACCTTTTGGAGGATCAAGGAGAGAGATATAATATAACGGAATAGCTTGAAGACATGACTTAATAAGAGTAAGCTTAGCACCAAAAGATAAAAGTTTGCCTTTCCAAGAAGCCAATCTATCTTCCATTTTAGCAATGACCGAATCAAAGAGAGAAATTTTCTTCCGTCCCACATATAAAGGGCAGCCAAGATAAGTGATCGGAAGAGTCTTTTTGACAAAACCCGTAGCCTCAGCGATGATTGTATCTCTATTTTCATCTTCCACCCCCAAAATATAACAAGATTTCGAAATACTAACCAATTGCCCAGAAAAAGATTGGTACCAATGTAAGCATCTCATGTGAGCTTTCATAGAATCCTTCGAACCATTGCAAAAAATACTGATATCATCGGCATAAGCTAAGTGAGAAATCATTGGAGTATTGATGTGAGTGCGATATCGAAAGCGAGGAGAATTAGAATGAAGCATATTAAGGCCTCGACTAAGAACCTCAGCAGCCATGATAAACAGGGTAGGAGAAATTGGGTCACCTTGACGAAGCCCTCGAGAAGATTGGAAAAAACCACACGATTCACCATTAACAAGCACCGAAAACCAACATGAAGAAATGCACCGGAAGATTAAATCATTCCAGACTTCAGAAAAACCAAACTTTCGCATGACTTTAATCAAAGCAAACCAAGAAAGCCTATCATAAGCCTTAGCCATATCAAGCTTTAAGCACACATTAGCTCCTCTAACCTTTTTCTTTATAGATTAGACCAATTCTTGCCCAAGAAGAACATTTTCATGAATTAACCGCCCTTGGACAAATCCACTTTGTTGCGGAGAAATAATACGAGGTAAAATAGAAGAAAGTCGACACGTAAGAAGCTTTGTAATAACTTTATTAGAGAAATTACAAAGACTAATCGGCCGGAACTCACTGAATCTCGTAGGAGCACTAACTTTAGGAAGCATAACAATAAGAGTGGCTGTCCAACTCCGAGGGATGGTAAAACCAGAGAAAAATTCAGTGATAGCCCTACAAAAATTAGATTTGATGATGTCCCAAAACTCTTGATAGAAAAAACCATTAAACCCGTCAGGACCCGCAGCACTTTGACTATTCATTGACCAAACCGTATCCTTGATCTCCTCCATAGACGGAACAGCTGTGAGCATATCATTATCAATCTCAGTGACAAGGCGAGGAATGACATCCGAATATCATCGATGGGACAAAAGGGCTTTGAAGTTGTTCCGAGAAAAATCAACAGCAGCATGTTGGATATCCTCTTTCTTAGAAATCCAAACACCATCTCTATTCTGAATTCGATGAATGAACAATTTCTGTCTTTTCTTTCAAACATAAGAGTGGAAAAACTTCGAATTTCGATCACCATCCTTTATCCATGAAATGTTAGCCTTTTGATGCCAAAAATCTTCATCCATCTTGAGCTTAGCCAATAACCTAGCTTGAGCCAGACTGAGAACAGATTTGGTATTAGCACTAGGATCATTTTGAAGATTAAGCTCACATCGACTCACCTCATCTTCAGCATCCTTAACTTGTTGATCAACCCTACCAAAAACTTCTTTATTCCATTTCAAAATATCTTTCTTTAATCTAACCAGCTTTTTAGCAAAACACACAAGAGGCCTTCCATCCATATAAGAATTCCAAGAATTATCCACCACAGAACGGAAAGAGACATGCTTAGCCCAAATATTCAGGAACCTGAAACTCCCATGAATAATATCACCATGAACTTGGACTTGAACAACAAGGGGAGCATGATCTGAACAAGTACGATTAATATGAGATACCGTAGTAGCATGAAATTTATCCAACCACGCTGCATTATAAAAGGCTCTATCAAGCCTCTAAAGAATAGAAGGCTGCCCTTTGGGTTTGTCAACCCAAGTATAAATATTTCCAATATAACCTGCATCAATAAGCCCAGAATATTGCACCATATCTGAAAATTCAGCAACAACCTTTCTCTTAATAGGTCTGCCACCTAGCTTTTCCAACTGATCAAGGACACAATTAAAGTCACCAATAACAAACCAAGGATCCCTGCAAGAACTCTGATCCATAATTTCATCCCAAAGCTCCCGACGAGTATATCTATCACAACTCACATACACCACCGAAATATTAATTTTATCCTCCCATTGAGGATGAGCAATATGAAGAGTAATAGCCTGAGTCGAATCACGAATAACCCTACAATCAAAATCATGCTTCCAAAACAGCCATATTTTACCATTAACATTAGCTACACAACCAGCACACCCAAGCAACCTTTTGTATTTGAAAATCTGATTAGCAGGAAGCATAGGCTCCGCAATAGCAAGAAAAGAAGACCCATGCAATCAGAATAATCTTTTTGCACGACGAAAAGAAGCCTTATTACCAATACCTCTAATATTCCAATATATCAATGAAACCATTGAGAAACATTTAGAAAGAACATAGGGAGACTCACCAAGGATGAGGTTAAGAAGGAGGAGAAACAGATTTGCTTCTATTCTTTCGAGACTTGACCAGAGTAAAACCATCCGCATCAACGTTGTGACATAAAAGATTGCTAAAAGGAGTATAACCCGCCAAATCAGTAACAAAAGTCGTGAGAGGAGCTCTAAGAGACAGATTCAAACCCGACACCAAATTTTCATGAGGACTAGCATCAGCCTCAGACTCAGGCATCACATTCACCACATTAACACTGAGCTGCTCATGTTGGAACCTATGTTCCTCAACCTTCTGTTGGATAAGAGAGACATCATCAACGGCCACATTAGCCTTCTGACCCACATCCTTGTGAACAACCTCAAAGCCCGGTCTTTGAAGTTCAAAAATTAAATACTTATAAACAAAACAGAAAGTACTGCGAGATCTCCTTCAATTCCTTCATATCTCTCCCCATTTCCACCACAAAGTAATTAAACTTGGGCTTCAAATTCTCCTTAATGCTGTAACACAACGACGAAAACCGCCGGAAGTGTGAGATTGTTTCTCTAGAGGAAAATCCCACATTTTCAAAGTATTCGATTATGGGTACAAATTTGTCCTCGACAGAGCAGGAGAGGAGGTGGGTGTGTCGGTGTCTATCGGTAATTCCGATAGTGCCCTGGAGGAGGTAGAGGGTGGGGCGGAGCTGGGTATTGACGTTGCAGACGAGGAGGCGGGGGCGGCGATGGATGACGTGGCAGAGTTACTTTACCGGGGACGTGGGGAGAGGGGAGGAGAGGATTTCGGGGCACACCGAGATGGCGCAGCGGAGGTCGGGAGGGGTGAGGCTGACAGAGTAGAGGAAGGAGACAGCGGATTGGAGATTGGAAATTTCTGAGACGGTGTAAACAAGGTTGACTGTGGTTAAGCTTCTCTGGCTGAAAAACTGTATGAATGTCAGTGTGTGTTTATATAAACTCAAACTGAATGAATGTCAAGTCCCATCCCCGTGTGAGTAGGATGCCAAGTCCTCGCAGAACCATTGGCAAGTGTCACTGATATGATTAGCAGAGAGGGAGACTCTCTTCAAGTCCCAATTCAACGTGAAATGGTGTTGTAACATTTCTTTTCTCTTCAAGTGTCACTAATATGAAGACTTGCGTGCATTAATTTAGTGCATTATGTGGCAATGGTTTCAATATGTTGCAACAATTTCAGTGGGACGGAGCAACTCATTTCAATGGAGCAACAATCTCATTTGTTAGGACCACCGCATGACGTTGGTTAAGATCGCCACGTCATATGCACCCATTTTTTTTTTTTTTTTTTTTTTTGCGTATTTGACTTACATGGGCACTTTACCTAAAATACAATAATTTTTAGACCAAAATATGAAAAACCCCCCAAAGTATACACCAAAGTCCCCCTTAGCCTAATGTTTGCTCCATAACACGATCTGATGTTGCCAATTTTTCCCAGTTAGCCCCGTCGTCGTGATGGTCATTAGAAAGTTAACGTTTTTCACATGTGCATGCCTTGCACGTGGTGGGAGCAATTAGGTCATTTCCTCATATTTACTTTCAAAAATTAAATACTTATAAACAAAACAGAAAGTACTGCGAGATCTCCTTCAATTCCTTCATATCTCTCCCCATTTCCACCACAAAGTAATTAAACTTGGGCTTCAAATTCTCCTTAATGCTGTAACACAACAGCGACGAAAACCGTCGGAAGCGTGAGATTGTTTCTCTAGAGGAAAATCCCACATTTTCAAATTATTCGATTATGGGTACAAATTTGCCCTCGACGGAGCAGGAGAGGAGGTGGGTGTG
This sequence comes from Platycodon grandiflorus, assembly GCA_016624345.1. Taxonomy (NCBI): domain Eukaryota; kingdom Viridiplantae; phylum Streptophyta; class Magnoliopsida; order Asterales; family Campanulaceae; genus Platycodon; species Platycodon grandiflorus. The sequence goes on along the minus strand of CM028362.1, from coordinate 39,912,358 downwards.
TCAGTGTGTTTCGGTAATTTCGATAGTGCCCTGGAGGAGGTAGAGGGTGGGGCGAAGCTGGGTATGGACGTTGCAGACGAGGAGGCGGGGGCGGCGATGGATGACGCGGCAGAGTTACTTTGCCGGGGACGTGGGCTTGGCGGAGGAGGAAGGTGAAGATGGAGATGACATTGGGGAGAGGGGAGGAGAGGATTTCAGGACAAACTGAGATGGCGCCATGAAGGTCGGGAGGGATGAGGCCGACGGAGTAGAGGAAGGAGACGGCGGATTGGAGATTGGAAATTTCTGAGACGGTGTAAACAGGGTTAACTGTGGTTAAGCTTCTTTAGCTGAAAAACTGAATGAATGTCAATGTGTGTTTATATAAACTCAAACTAAATGAATGTCAATGTGTGTGTAAAACAAATCGAGTTCTTGACATCCACCTGAGACAAATTGATTTCCTCGATCTGGGTTTTTGACATCCTTTGGAGGTGTTGGTTTCTCGAAATCTACTATGCACTTTGACCTCCTTTAATTAGTAAATAAGTAATTTTATTTTTTGACACTCTTTATTTAGTGTTGTTCTGTATATATGAGAAAATGACCTAATTATCCCCGTCACGTGCAAGGCACATGTGAAAAACGTTAACTTTCTAACGGTCATCACAGCGAGGGGCCTAACTGGGAAAATTGGCAACATCATATCGGGTTATGGGGCAAACCTTAAACTGGGGAAGACTTTGGGATTTGATGTATACTTTGAGGGAATTTTCGTATTTTGGCCTAATTTTTATTTATTTGTTGTTTGCTTTGTTACCTGATTACGACATTAAAATTGTTATCTTCTTCCATTTTTAGTGTGTGTTTAACTATACGATTTTAAGTTTCTTTCGTAATGATTGAAGATAAAGTAAGAGAGAGATATAAAGAACATTGGCGGGACCAAAGAGAGAAATTTTCCAAAATCACAAAACCAAACTTAGTAAATTGCAATGGAGGACAGAACCTTTTATCTTTATCTATGTAATCTTGTCAGAAGAACAAGACTAATTAATCTAGACATTGTTTAGTATGTTGTAGTATAAACATAGCTTTTACCCTTGTTTAAAAAAGAAAGTGAAAGGTAAAATCTCACACTAATTAATCATTTCTGGAACCTTCCTATTAGAAAAAGACTAGTCATTTCTTGCTACTTCATTTAAATTATAAATATTACTTGGATTCTATTCATTTTTGGTCCAACTTTGTAATCTTAGAATCAATAACAACATAATTGAAGTCAAGATTGAGTGAACCATCAGGAGATGTGAAATTTCCCTTTGCAGACCTAAGATTGCTTTGGAAGCAAGTCCCTGTTAAAAGCTACAGAGATTAAATCTGCCTATGCACCAGTTTTACTTTCTTACTATAAGAAAGTAAGAACGTAGCTTAAGAGAAAATTCACCTTTGCTATCTAAAGAAACTTTTTTTTTATTATTTTATAACCGAAGGAAAATGCCACCTTAACAGGGTCACATTGAACCCACCTATTGTCCAATGAATTCGTCAAAGAAATACATTTCCTGTTTATGAATAAAATTCACAAATTAACTAGTAGACTAGGGAAAGTGATCGAGAAGATAGCAAAAAAACCTCGAGGGCTGGCCAAGTTGGAGTTTCTTTCATAAAGTGTGAACCGTGGTCGAGTTGGGGTTACACAAAGTGTTTGAACCAGAGGGCAAGTGATTGACAGAGAGCTGAAGGTTCAAAAAGAATGTGGAATTCTTGAACCCAAAGCCTCACTGACACCAACTTCTGCAGCCTTTAATTTTAAGCAAAATTCACACCCAGAACTCCCCACTTCATCAACACGCACACACACACACACACATACACACACGCTCTCTCTCTCTCACACACACACACATTCATATCCTCCATAATGCACAACTTTAGTCGCTTAATTACTACCAAGGACATTATCTTTCTCTTTTTGTGTACAGTTCCACTAGGAACTAACATATGGGTTCCTTCCAAATACCAATAAGCCCCCGAAGTTTTGTGCTGCCGAAAACATTGTGTGGATATTTTACTCCAAGAACAAGAGACAAGTGTTCATAATCGATTAATCGTTCACCTTTCAGCCAAATATAATGGGGAAATTGAGAGTTTTATAGCTATGTAAATTAAAAAAACAGAATTCTGGAATGTTGTAAATGTTATCAAAGATGTGATAACATCTACTGTAACATCCAGTATAAGTTGCAGCGGAATTAAAAACAGTAAATAACAAATTGTTGTAACATTTATCTACAAGTATAAATACTTGTAGACGTGCCAATATGACAAAAACCTTTCACTAGAAAATATAGAACCCGTTACAAAGAAAACAACTAGTGAAACTAAAAAAAAAAAAAAACGTTCCTAATTAAAGTATATCACTTAGATTATAGTTCACCACTGAAAGATTAAAGATCATATGTTGTCTAAAGACAACAACTGTGGTCAGTAACTTAATCTTTAAATTTCAGAATACTTTGAACAAAATGTGATGAAAGATGTTGCAACATCCTTGATCACATCTACCTTGGAACATCATAGCAGTTTTTTCTCTCTAAATTCTCTGCAAAAACTCTATCAAAAACCTCTATGAACTGCAACCCTTGCTGCCTTTATATACTTAACGAGAATACTTTAAGAATAAAGATAAGAAACAAGGGAAAAGAACTAAACAAAGAATGTTAAAGTTAGTATAAATATATATCATATTTAACTAATCTAAAGTCAACTATTATTTACCTAATTTAATATCAATCATCCTCTAATTAACTAATCAATCAAGATATACCAAAAATATCATCAATCACAATCTTGATTAATTGATCTCAAATTTTACCAAGAAAGGCAAAAACTAATCAATCAATTAGTCAATTATCAATTTACTAAATTGATCCAAATTAAGAAATGGTATTAAAAAAAAACCACAAAATTGAGCAAATGATCAACGGACATTCTCTACTCATGGTAGCTAGCTAAGCTATATTAAGTGTTCTCTTTCTTGGTAAGTTGCGGATGTGGGATGACCGCTTAAGTGTTGAAAAAAATGGCAATACTCACAAGTTGCTGACGCACCTATGCAAAGACAATAATTTGATCAATTTAAAGAGCAGTTGTTAGATAGTCAATTGAATCATCATTTCGCTTTCGTCAATTAATAATACTAAAATATTATCCTAGTTTGACTCAAAAAGTCAAACTAGGATAATATTTAGGAACGGAGAGAGTAATTTTTATGAGGTTTGTTATTCACCCCAATCCTCGAAGTACACCACCTTCAAATATTACAAAAATAACATTAGAAAATCTTACCTAATTGCCCTTGGTGTGGACCACCCCTAGTGGTGTTCTATAGGCTCTAACCGAACACCCGGTGCTTCCCGAACAATGTATCAATGAACACTAAAATGAGCGGCGATGGACGAAGGAGAGAGATACACTGAAGTTGTTGGTGGAGTTTGCAAGCGGTAGTGGAGGATGAAGGCGGCGGGAGTGAACTGAGGATGAGAGCTTACGTTGTTTTAGTGGTTGCGATCAATTTTGGGGTTGTTTGGGAGGGGTGACGGTGTTGATTGGGCGAAGTTTATTGACTAGGCGGGGAGAAAGAGACGATGAAGTGTTGTTGTTGTTGCTGTCATTTTTTGAGAGGGAGGGGAGAATAGGAGTTGCAAAAGCTCCCCTAATGGTAGTGGAGAGAGAGCTAGGTTAATGTAAAAACCGCTATTGTTTTTGCTTTTGATTCTCCCTCCAGTAGCAAAAGCTCTATTTCTCACTCTTTGGAAGGCTCAGACTCTAGACTTCAATGGTGGTCCCCTAAATAATCATATTTCAAAACTTGCATGCGCATTGATACTGCCATTGCTTTTGCAGCGGCTAGCTACTAATGGAGGGAGGATGGTGGCCGGAGAGGAAGGGGTTGATTTTAGGGAAAAGATTAGAAGGGGTAAAATAGAAAATAGGAGGGTGTAGTTAGTTATTGGTCATTCTCATGATTTACTTAAAATCATTCTATCTTTTGGAATCACTTATGATTCAGCCAAGCCTTACATTTGATGTTGGCTGATGAAGTGACCAGCTATCCTTTTATCTAAAGATGGTTGATCACATGTCCAACCATTCCTAGTTGGCTGATGATTGATGTACACGTACATCAGTCGATTTCAAGTGATCAGCCATTCTTGTTAAACAAAGATAACTAATCAGATCGATGTCCAGTCATTCCTTGTTGGCTGATGACTGATATACTCCTGTATATCAGTCAAGTTGATTCAGCCAATGAACAGTGACTGATAAAGACTTAAATACTTTCCAAGTCAGTCGCTGATTAATTGGCATAAGAACAGTAAACTGATAATTGTCTTTGACTTATCTCTTATAAGTCTACTGATCTTTTAACGGAAGCTTCCTTGATAAGAATCCGTAGTTATTTTGAATTTGTGTCAGTACTTAGCGTGTCTTGTTTTCAAACATGTTTTTTGTTTTACATTTAATAAGTACTCTGACACACTTTCCATAAAATGTTTTCAAATTAAAATGTACTGCTCCTCAAATTAAAATGTACTGCTCCTCAAAGGTTAGAGAATTTAGGATTTTGGAGCCTGGCTGGAAAAGGACCGAAGACTGCAAAAATATATTCTTTTCCTTATCTGTCTAGTCTCTTGTGTCAAGCAGTTGCAAGATAGTTTCTCTTGTTGGTTATTTATTTATTTTTTCTTTTCTCACTCAAGTCACTACAAGAAAATAAGGAATTAGCTACAAATATTTATTTGTAGTAAAAAAATCTGTTTTAACTACAAAAATATCATTTTGTAGCTAAAATATACATTTTAGTCAACGAAATAATTTTCGTAGCTAATTATGGGCCAATTGCGACGAAACCCATTAATTTGTCGTTAAATACCTGGTGAAAATAAGGGCGGGAACTTATTCCCGCGGGCTCAAATTTTGTTTTTGCAATCCACGACAAATTATGCCCAATTTCATGTCCATCGCCGGAAAGAAGTATTGGGCGACGAAATGTTTCATCGCAGTTCCCTTTTCCCCGCACATGCTCTCCTCGTGCCGTTCTTCGTAAAGGAATACGATCAAAAGCACTCCAGGTAACTCTCTTTCAGTCTTCCTCCATCACAGCTCCCTCCATTCACAGTTCCATCACCAGACGCTCATCTCTCTCCCTTCCTTTCAGTTCCCATCTGCCTCTCGATCTCTGATCTATAACCTTCCTCGCCTTAGCGATCTCTCTCCCTTGCTACTGCATACTCTCAAATTACAGCCACGCTTTCCACACAAACACCATCTCCGGCCAGAGTTCGTCTTCCCCGCCGAGTCCTCTCTTAATTGCCAGTGCTCTCCCATCTTCTCTGCCGCACTCCAGCACCTTCTCCGATGATTGGTTTGACCGAACAAGCCCCAGCTCTGGTGAGCTCTGAACCAGCCCCCTCGCGCTACTCTCAAGCAATCTTTTCTAATCTGAGCCTAGGGCTCCAAATTGGGACCGATTTTCTCCAATTGAAGTAAGATCTCTCTAATTCTATGGTTTCATTGCTTAGATTTTTTGAAATTTGATTCTTGGGGATGTTTACTCATATTCCCCTTCTTATTATCCAGTTTAGTTGTTGGAGAATTTGAGATTTGATTTTTGGTTGTGACTGGGTTGTGTGCGATTTTGATTTTTCAGTTAAGTAAGACGTTGTGTGATTTATAACAAAATTTAGTCTTGAAAATGAGGGTTTGCAGCTATTTTGGGACAGTAATTCCTGTTACTCATTAGGCGATTTGAGTTGAAATATGTCTTTTCCCCTTGTTTGGTATTATATTCACATTGGGGACAATGTGTAATTTAAGTTTGGGGGTGGGAATATTGTCTTTGCTTGCTAAACTTGTGAGTAGGCAATGTTATCCAGTGTATTTTTGTTTTTCTTATTTTTTTATATTTGAGACTATGTGCTTTAGTTCTGCAATTCTTTCCCCTATCACTCTTCTCTCTCTTTCTCTCGTCTCGTTTATCTTTCTCTCTTTTTCTCTCTCTCTAGGTAGGTTAAATTTTGTGATTTCGCATGTTGATTTTGATTTTACTTGCATAGCTCTCCAGTAATATGGCAAGAAGGAAACGACATAAGTAAGGTCGCTGTAGTTTTTTGTTCGGACACAATATCCGTAATCCTGAGTTTTGTAGCTGCCTGTTATGTAGTAGCAAGCTACATACTCGAAGTTTCTGAGCACTGGAACCTGTTCAAAATAAGTCTCTTAATGTCAAAATTTTACTACAAACCATTTTTTGAGACATGAATTTTTTGCAGCGAGTAGTGCACTTAATTAGAGGTTTAGCTACCTGGCTACAGAGTTGATCAGCCATGAAGAAGTCCAGCATGACAACCTTGTAGAGAGGGGAGAGGATGATGTTCCTTATTACACGATGAAAGCGGTAACGGCTTGATTTGTAAACAATGTTGAGGGGACACACAAGCAATAGAGTAAAAGCCTGTAAGCATAAAAATGATTTAGATGTCGATTACAAGAAACTAAACACCCGTTAAGTAACTTCACATTTTGAAATATTTTTGCCAATAAGTTGTTCCAAAATAAGTAATTTACCAATAGCAGAAGGCCAGGGATTGATTGGACTTGAGAATAAGAGTACCCATTTTCCATGAGGGATAGATGAAGAAACAACACCCCAACTACATCAGTCATTGACGCTGTGTAGATTAAGAACACATCTCTGTACTTGAGATGTTGCGTTGGCGACAGCTCGAAGATGAAGCTGTAATTTATACGGGTTTTTCTCCACATGAATATGTTGCATCCGTACAGAAAGAAGTGTAGGAATAATAGGCTGAACATACTGCAAAATTATGAGACCTTGTTAATATCAACGGCTAGTAATGCATGCTAAAATCCTCAATATCTTGTGTCCAAATACTTGCCTAAGAACAGGGTAGACGGTTTCCATATAAATTGTATTTGACTGTGGTCTGTACATTCCTGTAATATGAGCCATGATCGCGTACCCGAGTAGAAGTGCAATGTAACATCCCGTAAAGAGTCCTGTTAAGATAATAGTTAACGTATATATATGTTTATTGAGTTACAAGAGTTAGGTAAGTTTCACTTAGCGCAGCATCAACTAGGCTAAATTGGTTGTTCATGGATTTCAATTGGCTAACCATTAACTTTACTGTCAATTTTGTGTAAGATGACATTTGAGAGTGATGTACAAGAATTCATGCTATGTTGATGTTCAACAGAGTCCGATAACATGGTTAGTTTCTCACACATATGAGTGTTAAGGCAACATAGCCAGGTACCACACTACGGAAGCTAGGGTGCACCTTTTTCGCGTTAATTGGCTCTTTTAAGGTTCAATACATGACTCTGTGTGGGGTGAAACGTAGTCAATAACACTATAATGGTAAATCGTGGGGATCCTATTGCTTTATCATCCCACCTCTAGAAAGTAGATCTTGTACAGCCCCTGAAGGATGTTGTAGTGGTCTAATGGCCCCATGCTTTCTTTAGTACACTAATTTTTATCTTATGGTCACAATATGAGCTAACTCAGAAAATGTCAGCTAATGGAAATGATTTAAAAAAGAGGTCAATTTATTATGTTATCTTGAAATCCATTCTCTTTTCATTCTTATTATAGTACGACGAACATTTATCTTGGAGGAACAAAGTGGTAAAAATGATCTGTGTAACCAACTTTAAGTAACTCGGACAAAGATTGATCGAGCTCACCTACGAAAAAGGTCACAGCGTGTGATTCTTTAGGTTGAGTCGGTTTAAGGTACTTCATTGCCTTTCTTTTATCATCCTCGGTAAAGTGTTTGACGAAAATCTCCTCAACTTCATCAGCCAATTTCACAACCTGCGATTGATTCAGACCATAAGTTTTAAAGTAGCATTCCAGTGTAGTGTCAGACAAGTATATCTTAGCTTCATCGATGCAAATCTAGGGTTGATAACCACTTAAACTTGTCTAAGAATAATCCATCCGATGATGGGACAGAGAGAACCCCACATCCAATCATCTTCCAATCACAATATCATGCTAGCTTGTTTTACAATGCGAGGCTATATGTCATGAGGCAATAGATTTTTTACTTTGTAGTGCATAGCTTTTTCGGTTTATTGATTTTACCTTGTCAGAGCTATCGAAGTAGGAGCTCTCTACCACTTTTAAGTAAATTGGAAGAACTTATTTGTTAGTGACCTGAAAAGATATCCCAAACAAAGTAAGGTGGCCAATCAAAAAATGTTAAAAACGAAAAAGAAAAGCGGAAAATGTCAAAAGATTCAAAAGTTTCGCCTCTACCTACTTTGTCGAATTTCTTCAAAGCCTTCACAAAAGCATGCATAGCAACTAGCGCAGAGCAACATGGAAACTGCTTCTAATGGCTTACTTTTTGCGAGTAATGAACTGAATGTTGCTTCTGTTAAGGCAAACTCAGCATCAGGTACAGTTTATCTTTGATCTTCTTGATTGACTTTCATATGTACTTTTAAATATTTAGCTGCATTATTATGCCTCACAGCTCATATAGCCGCAGACATCTACATAAACAAGAGATGCAGATCATACTTACACTTTAGTATGCACTTCAATACGGCTCAAAGCTGATGCATTTTGTTGATTGCAGGTGATTTACAAAGCACATTTGTTTTAGAGTTGTTTTGTAGTTGGAAGGCAGCTTTTGATTGTTTCTGTCTTGTTTGTTTTCTTTTTGGTATTGTCTGTTCATTCTGTCTGAATTTATCCGCTTCTTATCTATTAAATCATCTTTTTTTGCGGTTCTCCATGACTGTTATATATTTATTAATATTCTGTTGTTCTTTGGGTCTCTTTATTCAGGTCTTTGATGCTTTTGGGCCTGTCCTAAAGATTGCCATGTTTGATAAAAATGGAGGAGTTTGAGCTTTGATTCAATATCCTGGTATGCATGATCATCCCAACTCATTTCTATTTCCTTATATAACTTAATAAGAGTAAGTACTGGCTTGTAAAATAGAGAGCCTTGTGAGCAGAGGTTGTACAGGTTGTACAGAATATATAAGTTTTCTCATACACACACACTTGCAATTGTTAACAGCTCATGATTTGGCTTCTACGATCAAATATCATGCTCTAAAAGTTACTACTTGCTAATTTTAACAGCTCATGATTTGGCTTCTAAGATCAATTCTGTCCGTGGCAATTCAAAATGAAGGTTTGAGGGATGGAACACCCAGGTTGGGGACATAGAACATATTTTTGTTCTTTTAGAAATATTTCTTGATAGAGATTTCTTTGATAGCTGTAGTTTTGTGACAATGCGACATGCTTTTTGGTTTTTTCTTGTGATTGAAGAATATACATTCATTCTCTTGTTTTTAGACTAGTTGGTGGTGTGTTTATGGTAGGTAGACGTTTAGTGTGTTTGTTGCGGGGAAGATATGTTGTACAATGAAATATTCGTAGCTAAATCCCAAATTTCTTGTAGTGTAGTGATGAAAAAGCTCTGTTTATTTTGACTTTGTTAAGAATTAAATACAATAGTTTGGTGTTAGTTGATGACTTCAAAATTTTATGGATATGTAAAATAATATATATTCATATCTATGTGATGCAAGTTTTTCATGTGATAATGGTTTAGTATATATTCATATCTATGTAGTGGGATATATAGTGATTATTCTCTATGAGTAATATCGTAGTGAAATAGCAAAATATTTGCGACAAAACGAGATTCGTAGCAAAAGAATAGGGCAATTGCGACGAAATATTTTTGTAGCAAAAGAAGAGGGTAATTGTGATGAAAAATTTTCGTACTGAAAGAAGGGGGCAATTGCGACGAAATATTTTGTAGCAAAAGAAGAGGCAATCATGACAAAATATTTTGTAGTAGAAGAAGTAGCAACTGCGACGAAATATTTTGTAGCGAAAGAGAAGCAAACTGCGACGAAATATTTCGTAGCAAAAAGAGAATTAACCGCAACGAAATATTTTGTAGCAAACAGAATAGGCATCGGCGACGAAATATGTTGTAGCGAAAGAGGAGGCATCGGCGATGAAATATTTTGTAGCAAAAGAGCAGGTATTGGCGACGAATTTTTTCATAGCTAATCATAGTCTTTCTACGACTTCTGCATTTGCTACGAAAAAATTCGTAGCTAATGCTTAACATTTGGAGACGAAATGAATTTTTTTCGTTGCTAATCATAATCTTTTTGTGACATTTTTTAGCATTTGCTACGAAAAATTCGTAGCTGTTGCTTTCCATTTGGCGACGAAATGGGGTATTTGCGACGAATTTCAGCCTTGATTTCGCGACGAATTATTTCGTAGCAAAAGGACTCATTTCGCGACGAAAATGATTTTCGTAGCAATGGACCTTTAGCGACGTCACATAGGCGACGAAAATGCTTTTGTCGCCAAAGGCCTTTAGCGACGAAAAATTGACCTTTTGCTACGAAAATTTTCGTAGCTAAATCCCAAATTTCTTGAAGTGAGTATGAACTTTTTCCAAAATTTACCTATTATTGAAACTATCTCCCTAATTATCCTTTTCGAAAAGTATTTCCCAAATTATACTCTCTTTTTTTAATTTGCTACCGCTAGTAGCGATTTTATCAATAATTGAACATGTGAATTCGCCGCTAGCGAGGAAATTAAAACTCGCTATTACTAGTAGCGAGTTTAGAGGAGTCAGAGAGATATGTTGTTGGGACGACACTTGAGTTAGTTAGTAGCAAGAGTTAATTTAAGTTTGCTACTACTGCTATTAGCGAATTTACATACTCGCTGTTACCAATAGTGTACTGGAGTGGGTTTGAAGAGTTAGTTCTGAATGGAACACATTCAATATTACCAATTCTGGTTTTCTTGGTATAATATTTGAAACCGCCAAAGTTGTGTTTTCGGGATTCATGCACGAAGTTTTCTGTTTGTGTAAATTCCTGCAATCTAACACGTGTACAGAAAAATCTGATACGTTGATTTGTGGCATTGATTATCTTTTAATCTCCGCCGTTCAAGCTTCTATATAATTCATGGTTTGCCCTAAGAGGGTTATTGTTTTCTTTCTTCTCAAATTGATCAAAGCGGCTGCCTTGTTGGAGGGCGAAGTGGATCCTTATCGGATAGATCCATAGATCAAAGCTGCTTTATCTTATACCGTATATGGAGTTTTCTTTGTGGTAGATTTTCTGATGATAAATTTCTATGAAATATTCAATTTGTTTTTGCCAATAACTTTTTACTGAGCACTTTGCAACATTTTTCTGTTTTTGCAGTTGATTCCGAGAATGCAACTTGTGAACAGACAAATCTTGAATCACCACCGTCCAAGTTTTTATCAGTTTGGAGATTTTCCCCAAGACAGGTATTATTTTTTCTGTATTCAGAAGGTGCCCCCTTGTCAGAGGGCAAAGAGGATCTTGATCATGTAGATTTGTAGATCGACGCCTCTCTCCTATTACAGTAGCTAAGATCCCAAATGGTTTTTTTCATGGATAGATAAGGCTGCAGCACTAAAATTTTAGTGAGACTAGGTTGAGATGTCTTCTTCACCATATCTTGGTTGCGTACACCTTTGAGAGATCCCCAGCATTCCAGCTACAGGACGAAAGGTGTGCAGGAATTTCTGTTGATCACCAATACTTCATTCACTTTTTTATCACTAACTTCTTGATTGATTTTTTTTTCCAATTGATAATTATAGATAGAACTTTTTTCGCTTTGTATTTTAATTGAGGCATATTAGACTGATTTAGGTGCTGTACTTCTTTCCTTTCGTCTACGGTTAATCTGATTGAACACCACTCCAAGCCATTAAAATCGATCTCAACTTAGGCATGGTGTCACCTAATATCGTTCGAAAGATTTCTATAGGTTTTTCCTCTTTAAACACAAGGTCTTCTTAGGTAATTTCCTTCAGATAAAATTCTATGTTGTTTTAGCGAATCTCAAATTTTTTCCTTATAAAGATTTGATTGAATAATAATTTGGCACTGGAGCTTTGGTTATTCTGAATGATCTTCCATACATTTAAGGAATTTCCTGAAACTTCTCTTCATTTCATTCACCTCTATGGTTTAGTTTTCATTTGAGGATACATAAAATGCTGAAATATTCTTTAAAAAAAAAAAAAATGAAATCTTGTGGTTTTCTTTTCATTTGGAATCTTGATTCTCACATGGCGCATGCCACCAAAGAAATGAAAGAAAAATAACTATGATACTACCCGTCAAAAAGAGAAGGGAACAAATAAAAATTTTAAAATTTTTGCCCTAAAATTGAAGCGCTCAGTCAAATAATGGCTATCTTCTTTCAATACCTTAAAGTGTAATGTGACGAACTTATCGAGTGTGTTCTAACTAGGTGTTAGGCTTGATTTCCATTGTTTGGCTAGGTCTTGGGTTCGAGTCATCTTTTTGTGTAGGCATGAATTCCTCGTCTTTCCGAAGTAATAATTGATGTACCACAGCTTCAAGGCTGTGAAGTCACTCTCTACCAATTGTTTTATTTTTGGGCACATTGAGGGGCAAATATCTTAATGTTCTGCATTTGTTCTAGCAACAATATTACAGTTTTATGTATTTCAGTCAAGTTCATTAAGAAAAGCTACAACATTTATTATTGAGGTTTACCTTTGAAATTCTAGCATTGAACTATCTTGATGTTCTTCTGCATGCATTTGTTTTGTTGAACTTTCAGGTTCTTTAGTAATTTATTTCTACATATTACCAAAATACATGTTAATTCCCAATGCCAATTTTAAGAAATAAAGCACACCAGAACTAACTCTGAGGTCTATCAGCGATTCAGCGGTGGTTCATGAAACAACAAACATGAAGAAAAAAAGTTTTTTTTTCAGTGCGCAGCAAGATTTAAGCTGAGTGAACTGAAGACACATAGAAGTCTTCATTTAAAGGGAGTTCCACGAGGTATTCCTTTCCTCCAGTGCTTGCCTGAACTTCCTGTCATCTTTTCGTGTAGGCATGAATTCCTCGTCTTTCCTAAGTAATTACTGATTTACCACAGCTTCAAGGCTATGAACAGGGGCAGCTCTATCTAAATTGGGGCTTAAAGCATGAGTGCATGAAAAATAAATTATGGCCTAATTCTATTAGCTTTATAACTATTTAACTTTTTATTTATTTAAAATGCACTCTTCTAACCTTTTGAGATGCAAAATTATTAATTAGTTTTTCATATTTTAATTTTTCTATTATACCTTTTTCAATTGATAACATTCTCAATCCATTTAATCTTCCTTGAGACATAGTTGGTCTTAGGTGCGATTTTATTAATTTCAATTTTGAAAAACTTCTTTCAGCCGAAGCAACCATTATAGGTGTTGTCAATAATATCCTATAAACAATCTATGCATTTGGAAAACAAAGAAGATGATTGATGGTGGACAACAAAGAAGATTGACTTTTTGTCTTTCCAAAGCTTAGATAGAAAGAAATATTGTTTGAAAAATGGAAGGTCTAGTTGATTTCAATAATTTGGAAAGTTTTATTTTTCCTAATTTTTAAACGATGGACATATAATTTTATAAAGGAAAGGTATAATTTTATAAAGGAAAGATAACGGTTTCCTTTTTTCAAGGTCTAACAAAGTGGAGTGAATATGTAATTAACTAAAAAAAATATAGTTACTATTTATACAATCCTTTAATTATTTCTTTATATATATAATTATATATTAGGGTCTAAAATTGTCAATGGCCTAAGGCAATTGCCTCACTTGCCTATTATGTGGAGCCGACCCTGGCTATGATGTCACTTCCTTCCAATTGTTTTCATCTTGGGCACATGGAGGGGCAAAGGCCCATAGTAATTTTGTCTTGGCTAAGCTCCCACATCTATTTATAACGTATCTATGGTATAGATTTGTCTACTCCTTCAGTCAGGCTTTTCAATTTGTGTCTAAATTTTGATCTGTAAGACTTGTGCTTTTTTCATGGTCTCTTTGAGTACTCCGGACCATGAAATTTCACAGAAATCTTTTGGCCATTCAAAACAGTACACATGTATTTTATCTTAATACTATCTTTGACATTTCGTCTTCCAATTGGCATTTAGGAATACAAGAATTATTTTCTGCAACCCAGAAATCTCTTGGAAGTCAATACAGCAAAACAGTGATTCCCTTTTCTACTCTACCGCAAAGTGGTTAATCCCCATAAATTTGTTGTGATTCAAAGCCTGGAACAATTTGAAACTTAGTTCGACAACACTGCTTGATATTGTTTATTAGGTATTTGGTTTTATGGCTTTGTTTCTTTCACAATTCCCATGTTAATAATCTAATTCTTTTATAGCTATAACATTACAGTTCTATGTATTTCATTCAAGTTCATTAAAAAAAAAGCTACATCATTTATTATTGAGATTTACCTTTGAAATTAATATCTTGATGTTCTGCATTTGTTTTGTTGAACTTTCAGGTTCTCTAGTGATGTATTTCTACATTTTACCAAAATATATATTAGTTCCCAAAACCATTTTTAAGAAATAAAGGACACTAGAAAAAATTCTGAGGTCTATCAGCGGTGGTTTGCGAAACAACATACACGAAGAAAAAGCTTGTTGTTTAGTGCGCAGCAGGATTTAAGCTGAGTGAACTGAAGACACATAGAAGTCTTCATTTAAAGGGAGCTCCACGAGGTATTCCTTTCCTCCTGTGCTTGCCTGAACTTCCTGTCATCTTTTCGTGTAGGCATGAATTCCTTGTCTTTCCAAAGTAATTACTGATTTACCATAGCTTCAAGGCTGTGAAGTCACTTCAATCCTTTTGTTTTCATTTTGGGCACATGGAGGGGCAAAGGCCCATAATAATTTTCCCGTGGCTAAGCTTCACATCCATTTATAACGTATCTATGGTATAGATTTGTCTACTCCCTTCAGTCAGGATTTTCAACTTGTGTCTAAATTTTGATCTGTAAGAGTTGAGCTTTTTTCACGGTCTTTTTGAGTATTGAAATTTCACAGAAGTCTTTTGGCCATTCAAAACAGTACTCATGCATTTTATCTTAATACTATCTTTGACATTTCGTCTTCCAATTGGCATTTAGGAATACAAGAATTATTTTCTGCCACCCAGAAATCTCTTGGAAATCAATACAGCAAAACAGTGATTCCCTTTTTCTACTCTACCACAAAGTGGTTAATCCCCATAAATTTGATGTGATTCAAAGCCTGGAACAATTTGAAACTTAGTTTGGTAATTTTAGGTATTTGGTTTTATGGCTTTGTTTCTTTCACAATCCCCATGTTAGTAATCTAATTCTTTTATAGCTATAACATTACAGTTCTATGTATTTCATTCATGCTCAATAGAAAAAAAGCTCCAACATTTATTATTGAGATTTACCTTTGAAATTCTAGCATTGAAATATCTTGATGTTCTGCATTTGTTTTGTTGAACTTTCAGGTTATCTAGTGATTTATTTCAACATTTTACCAAAATATAAATTAGTTCCCAAAGCCATTTTTAAGAAATAAAGCACACTGGAACAAATTCTATGGTCTATCAGCGGTGGTTCGCAAAACAACATACATGAAGAAAAAACAAATTTGTTCAGTGCACAGCAGGATTTATGCTCTGAGAACAAGACACACAGAAGTCTTTCATTTAAAGGGAGCTCCGCGAGGTATTCCTTTCCTCCTATGCTTGCTTGAACTTCCTGCCACCTGAAAAATATTTGAAGGAAGCTTGATAACAAACAAAGAAAGGGAAGTAATATAATGAACATACATTTAGCCGGTTCTTGTCCTACCTTGTAGGCGATTGAACAGAAGCGGTACTGCACAGGATCATGCAATATTCTCCTGCATACATCACAAGCATGCTCTCTATTTTCTTCACCCGCACCGCAATGGGGAAGGGGTTGCAGAGCAAGGACCAGGTTCTTATTGCATCTGTACGACTAGAACCACAATTTAATGTGAGTGAAACCAGTATATTCATACAATTATATGAAAAGGCTTTCATGTGAAGAGAAAGTACCTGTATCCTGGAACAGTCTATTACGTCTCCATGTTCGCAACGGACAACATCCTGGTGGACATGTCTATAAATCTTAACTAGCTTATGGCCGTATGGGAGTATGATGTGGTGCGTATTTGCGGTCGCTCTATCACATCTAATGCAATACCAATTTAGAACATTGTTCTCAAGGTTGGGATGAACAGAACATGCCCCAAAGAACGTCTTTTGCGAAAATGATGCAAGCCACCCTGTCTTTTAAAAGAAAAACTTTGTAAATGAAAGTGTATACCAAGTAAAGTAGATGAACATTTTTTTGGGTGAACAATATGTTTGTCATCATTATTTGGTCAATAAAAGAGATACATTTTGATTTCTTTAGTCAATTTTCCAATTTTTAGATATATATTTGACAAGATTTAGCTATTTTCTCCAAATTGTTAAATATTCATTTAAAAATTAGTCAAATTGACAAAAAACAAACAAACAAAGTGCGTTGGTGTTCGAAATAGTTTAAATTTTTTTATTTATAATTCCTAGCACATAAAATGCATTCCTATTCAAAATCAGTTGTTCTTTTTATACATTAAAATAATTTAATGACATGATGTATCTTGTTTATTACTCTGGTCAATTATAATTATAATTTAATTATTTTCCTATTAAGTGGACAATATAACAAAAACTGTCCTTTTTTTTTTTGTTGTTGAATTTGATTTGTTAAGTTTATGTTGTTATCATACCACATGCAAGACTGCTAATCACAATTCCAACTTCTATTTTTCCTCTTTTGGAAGTGAATCCAATCTTGTTTCTCAACATTACATATCAACATAATCAACCTTATAGTAATGAAAGAAATTGTTTATCTTAGAGAATGACAGTGGAGAAGTCAAATTTCTTCTTCACATTTAAATTTTTACATAAAAGCAAAAATAAGTAATTAAAAAAAAATCTCTTCAAAAAACTAATAATCTAGGGAGAATACCTGGTAAGTGTTTCTGTTCATCTTGAGCTTGTGATCTCCTATTTGACTTCCAACTAAGGTAAATAATTGAAGATTTTCTTTGCTATAAAAGGAACCAGATATACAAATGAGTGTTTGAGCCTTTTTTTTTTATTTTTTATTTTGTTTATTCACATCTTGGGCTAAGCTTTTATAGTCATTTCTATGCACAAGGATGATCGTTATCATAAGCGGATGGCATTAATGGTTCCCAAGACTGTACATAATTGTTTCCCATCTTGTAATTACTTTATGAGTCTTGTTAACATGTGTCTTAAGGACTAATGTTAAGGAATATTTAATAGGGAAAGAGCATTAATTGCAGTAGTTGATGTTTTTTTAAAAAAAAAAAAGGTTGGAGGGGACATAGACCTTACCCAACCCTTATTTTGGTGTGGCTAGAACAAATTTTTTAAACGCTGGTGTAGGGCTTAAACATTCAACCTCTCTATTAAGAGAAGTAAGCAGTACTAAATGAGCCTCAAAGGGAAAGAGCATTAATTGCAGTAGTTGATTTTTTTTTTAAATAAAAAAAAAAGAAGGTTGGAGGGGACATAGACCTTACCCCAATCCTTATTTTGGTGTGGCTAGAACAAATTTTTTTGAACGCTAGTGTAGGGCTTAAACATTCAACCTCTTTATTAAGAGAAGTGGGCAGCACTAAATGGGTCTTGACTTAGTGAAGTACCAGGATGGCTCAACTTCTCTGTTAAGAGAAGTGAACTGACTTAGTAAAGTATTAGGATGGCTATGGTGTAGGACACTCAACCTCTCTATTAAGAGAAGTGAGCAGTACTAAATAGGCCTTTGATGAGACTTGAACAACAACGATACCTCTGGTGAAGCTTGAACACCCGACTTTTTTTAAGTACTAGGGTGTCGTCTCTGGTGAGACTTGAACACTCAACATCTCCATTAAGAGAAGTAGTACCAGTTGAGCTAGAGCTTATTGGTGTGGTAGTTAATGCTTACTTTCACATTAACTGCCCTATTTTCACATTAATTAACCACCCTAATTTTTAATATCAACTACCCTAATTAATGCATACTTTCACAAAATTTCACCACTAACTATCGTAATTAATACTCCTTAACATGTGCCCTTAGGATACAAAACAAAATCTCTTTTACACTAACCACCCTACCAACTACTTTAATTAATGCCTACTTTTACAAATTTTCACCACCAACTATCTTATTTAATACTCCTTAACATGTGCGTTTAGGGCTAAAGTTAACAAGATTCTTACTTTATTACCAAAAGTTTTAGGCATCTTACATATAATTTTAGTATTGCTTTCCACCTTCCATTTTGATTGTATTCCCTTCAAAGTTCAAACCTTGGTTGTTGAAGGTTTTAAATATTCTTTTAAGTTGAGGTTTATACTTATAGTTTGAATAAAACTTAAATACAAATTTGGTCACTCTACTTTCACCCAAAATTCATTAAGCTCACCGTATTTTCTTTTTTCACACTTTAATCACTCTACTTGGACTCGAGAATCAATAAGCTCACTCAATCATTAAGCTTATTGATTGAAAAAGTCCAAGTAGAGTGATTAAAGTGTAAAAAAATAAATAAATAAAGTGAGCTTAATGAATTTTTGGTGAAAATATAGTTATCAAATTGGTATTTAAGGCTTTGAATAACAGTTGAGCATATTTAATGCATTTCTAACGAAAAGTTGAAATTTTGCATTAAAAATTATTGCGCACTTTAAATTTTTTCAATGCATTGATGTTGGTTACAAATGTAAAATTCATAATTTAGATTCTTAATAAGTCTTATAGGGGCACTTGTTTTCAAAACTAAGTTTTCTAAAGAGCAACTCAAAATATTTTTATAGAAGGAACATGTTGCTGTTTTGTCCCTAATAACTATGGAGCCAACTAAATTAGAATTAGGAATAACATGGTCATATAAATTATAAAATAACTTCAACGTCCTTAACATTAATGATAAAAATTACTTAAATATATTTTTTGAATGTCCCAATTTGAGCCATTTAGCATCTCCCTTCTCTTTTTAGCTAACTAATTTCAGTTGCAAGTTTGTTGAATTATTAACTTACCTACTTTAGGTAGATTTGACTTTAGCATTTAATGCTAGAAGGTTATAAGTTAAAAAGTAAAAAAGTCATTCCATGCAACTAATCTTCAACGACTTTGCATTTAATGCACCCAGATTTTTAGAGCTCAAATTGAACATTCAAACCTTCAAATGGCTCCAAGATCCAAGTATGAATGACATAACCATGGAGCATTAAAAATGTTGGTCAAGGTTGTTGTTAGCCTTAAGTAAAGGAAATAGGCTAGATTGGGGAGGGTGAATAGCTTATAAAATTATCGTGCAAAAAATTATCAGAGTATCTAACTATTGAAGTAGTTAGGGCGACACAAGAAAATGATTCAGAGGGTTTTTAGCTAGAACATACTTTTCAAATCAACAAGGTTTAAATTATTGGACTTGAAAATGGGCAGATATAATACGAACAAGTATAACCCTGCTGATGGAATAAGATGTGTGAATAGCCCCTCTATTGTTAAACAAGTAGTGTGTTCTTCACATTTGTTATTGAATTCGAAATGCTCTAGGCTGTCTCTCTTTCGAAATTATGTTCACCTACGTCACCGTATTGACAAATTTATTTACTTTTTACTTTTTCATGGAAAGCAAAAGTCAAAACTACCCTACCCATCATCGGACCCAACAAATCAAATACATCCCAAGGTGCTAACTCTTGAACCATAGGTTAAAAGATGTTCATGTCATTGATTTGGTATCCTCCTATTGATAACGTGGTGGGTCCGCAATTTTGTTGTTGTTGCAGTGCACGTTAGACCAGAGTCAACGAGGATTTCAAACTATCGTCAGCCTACTAATAATTGTCAAAACGAATAAATATCTATATAATGTTTGGGTTTGAAAATATATGCTCTTTTGACTATGAATATCTATATAATGTTTGGGTTTGAAAATATATGCTCTTTTGACTATGTATGTAACAATGTGATCCGTGGGCACGTCAAGTATGGTTGGACACTCTATCGCCTATCGAAACCTTTATTTTTTGTAGGCGTAATCGTGTACGGATTTAAGCTGAGCTTGTTCATAGTCTCTTTTTCTCTCACATGACCTAACAAAAATCACGTGAGTAGGGCATTTCAATTTTTTATACTTCGGCCCTTTAAATTTTGTCAATCAACATTTAAAATCATGTCCCTCTTTGGATAGAAAATCTGTTTTATATATGGTCCCTAATTTTGTAATTATTAAATCAAAAAGAAAAGAGATATGAGGAGAAAAATACTAAGACTAAGGAAAGAGAGAGTGAAAATCACGAGAGAAAAAAAAATCATAAAGCACGAAATGAACCGTGTATATGAACATGACCTATGTACTTCGAAAAAAGAAAATTGGATTGAGCTTGCTCCGCCCCGGCTTTAGAAATTGTTTCTATTTTAGATGGGTAGGGTATGATGCTTGCTTCCATTTTAGATTGCTATTATTTTGGGCTTTGGCTTGGAGGAAGCAAAATTCATTCTCGAGTTTCCACTCTCTATCTTGCTTTCCCAATAGTTGTTAGCTTGGAATTTCGTTTTGATCATATATGAGTTGATCCCCATTTCGATCAACAGCTATGTCTCCCTGGATTTAGCCATTACCTCGCTAAAAAAGTGGACATGCATAAATGAGAATTCTATAAATGTATTTGAACATGGGATGTTACTTCAATAAAGAATTTCACCCTAAGAAAGCGACTGAGCCAGAGCACTTTCTTGATTCCAAGAACTGGATCAGGAGATCATGAATACAATTTTCGGCCGGTCTTATGATCTTTCTCAATATCGATGTTCAAGCCGTCAGGTCTATTATTTGACTGTATCTTGCATACAAAATTGTGTTTCTATAACATTGCTTGGTTTCCATCTCTTGCCGAATTAAAAAAATCCATCTTATCTGTTAGCATGTGTTTATATTTCATTACTTAGCCATTACAAGGGTGTTCTAATCTTTTATCTTTTTAGGCAATATAAGCCACTTTTCTGTATTGTAAAACCTAATTTTTTCCTATTTTTATGAGATAGCCTCCTTTTCTCTTCTCTTTCTTCTTTACTTCTTGATCTTCTTTGTTAAAGGGATTATCAAAAAAAATATATAGGGATTGAAATCCTTTCTGGTTTCGGAATCTGCTTGGCGTTTTTGCTGGTGACTCTCTTGCTTGATTTGGTTGCACTATTTTTGTAGTTTGTGATTGCACTTGGTAAATTTGTTGGTGAGACGTGTTATAAGATTAATGCTTGTTTTGATTTTGGTCTGGATTGAGTTGTTTATTTGTCCACAATGGCTGGAGGTGATGATTCATTGCAATCGATAAGCATGAGAACTATTGAATACGTGGGAGACATGCAATTCAAAGATAATTACTTGGATTAATAATTCTATTAAGAACAAGATTGGTATTCAATTGGCGAAATATGATACGGCTAAGGACGTTCGGGATCACTTGAAATGGCTATATGTGCGTTCTAACTTTGTTGTCCAATATCAATTAGAGGCTAATATTCGAGCTCTCGTGTACAATGATTTCTATTCTGAGATGATTCATCTTTGGGATCAATTGGCTATGACAAAATCTGTTGAGTTGAGAGCTTGTGTACCATATCTTTCTCGTAGAGGAACAACGTCTGGTTTAGTTGTTGATAGCTCTTCATCCCGAATATGAGAATTGACGTGCACCGTCTTCCATCGAACTCTATTACCTTGTCGTTAATGAGTTGTTAGCCGAAGAAACTCGAACTTCACATGCAACAGTTTGGCAACCCCTTCACAGTAGAATAAGTCATTTGGGAACACAAGTCGCGAGTGCCATTATTGTAAATGTCATGCCCCGGAGATCATGATTACATGTCTCATGAGGGTGAAGAACAAACACGGAAATATAACTAAAGCGAAAGCCAAATCTAGAAACATTTCTTTTCAAATAAACCAAAATACTATATATTACACAACCGAGTACAAGTACATCGACCAACTATCCTTTGGATACATTCACACCAAAATTGTTGATATCCCAAATGTTTACAAACTTTTAAAAGTTTTACACACTCCATTATACATATAGGCAAAATACAAGGTCCAAAAGTAAGTGGCTCCTAAAACCACTTTACAACTCCTAGCTAAAAGATTCGAGTCGACTTCGGGCTCCCTCTAACTATCACCTAGAAGGAAAAATGGAAGCGAAAAGGGTGAGAACAAATTGCCCAAGAAAGGAACCCGTCAACATTTAAGGATGTGACAAGGTATCGAAGGTGTATCAAAATATAAGTTGTAGCTTTATAGATCTAATAACAATAGTTGTGAAACAAAACTAAACAATCATATTTCTCTATTGAAAGAGTGAGGAACAATAACGATTAACAATGATATCAAGCCAAATTCCATAACACTTGAGTCGGCCAAATGCCCAACCTACAAACAATCGACTCAAACATCAAAGTGCCACCGCATATGCCACTTTGACTAAGAGCCGCAATAACAATACCAACAATCGGTAATGGAGTAGTCAACTTATGACGTTATCATTTTTATCATAGTAAAAACCTCAAAGTGTATATGGTAGAGTAGCAAAACAAATGAGAACAATCAATTCCAAGTGAAATGAATGAAAAACCAATAGTGAGTTCAATTTGAAGGTAACGAGAACAATTTTAAATTGAAGGGTTCAGAATAACAAGAAACGAATGGTAACTAGGTTAACAAGAACCCTTCCCTCAAGGACAAAATACTCCAATTGCTCGACCGCTAACACACTTCAATCTAAGCATATAACACAATGAAACGGTTTAGGAACCAACTTTAAGTTCTATACTTTTAGCAATAAATGGTAAATATAATCACTTACAACACATTCTGGAATAAATTATATTAATTTGAAATAGACACCAAATCTGATTCTGAAACTAAATCCATTGGAAAGTACTTGGAAAAATAATCAATTTAGGCTTTTGAATCATTCAATTCCGATTTAAAATGACTAAGTTATGACCATTTAATGTTAGTAACTTTTCTTTAAATTTAGGCTTAAATCGCAATTTGGTCACCCTACTTTGACGAAAAATTCATAGTTCACTCTACTATTTTTTTTCTTCAATTTAATCACTATACTTGGCATATTGAGTCTCGTTCATCACTCCGTGAAGTTTTTTGGTTAAAAGTGTTAAATTTTTTTGTTAAACCCTAAAATACCCTTCACAACCCCACCCCCACCAGGACCACCACCAACATCAATGGCGCTGCTAGCGCGCGACAGTGGGAAGAGGAGAGAGTTTTGTTCGCTGAATCCATCTCACCCGCAGACATCTAGCCAAATCACACAGCCCACACTCAACCCTAATGCGAAAGCAAAACCCAGCAAAAGTGCTGACTTCCATGGTGAACTCCAACGTGTTCGCCGGACCTCAAAACCCTAATCGCTCTCAATTAAACAAATCCCATACAAAACCAAGGCAGAGATCAAACAATTCCAAGGCAAAATAAATAAATAAAGAATCCCTTCTCAATCGAAGCTCCCTGAATATTTTCATGAGAAATTCAAAAATCGGTGACTATAGAGGCGGGGGAAATTATGGTTCACAATTAAGAAACACCAAATTCATATTATCCAAATGATACATGATCTGAGAAAGTGGG
This sequence comes from Platycodon grandiflorus, assembly GCA_016624345.1. Classification (NCBI taxonomy): domain Eukaryota; kingdom Viridiplantae; phylum Streptophyta; class Magnoliopsida; order Asterales; family Campanulaceae; genus Platycodon; species Platycodon grandiflorus. The sequence goes on along the minus strand of CM028362.1, from coordinate 39,888,661 downwards.
GGAAATTAATAGATATTATGACAAAATTAAACGGGGGAGTAAAATGAAATCGAAATATGAGAAAATTATGTGAGACATTTTGCTATGGAAATGAATTCTCTGTTCGGGTGGGGATTCATTGGCGATTAAAACCCGGTCAACAACTTGAAGGCGAACAGCCCTGCCGCTAACATAAGACATTTCAGGGAAGCCGAAAGCTCCAACGACGTCATTGAAGTTGGAAGGGGAGGAGGTAACATAGAAGCCTTTGAAGAGGAGGGCACCGCTCTGTTGGAGGAGTGACTCTAGCCATGGATTGTGAGCTTGACTAGCCTCGGTCAAAGTTGAGAGTTGACTAGTTGTAATGGGGTTTGAGAATAAGACCGCAGGGAAGACAACTTCATTGTTAAATTTCTGAGTAACACGTGCACGGGCATTATTGTCTTTTGCGACCGTCATCCAATTAAACTAAAGGAAGTTAAGCCTAGTGAGCTTATTGACTCAACATGCCAAGTATAGTGATAAAATTAAGAAAAAAATAGTAGGGTGAGCTTAATGCATTTTCTGTCAAAGTAGGGTGACTAAATTGCGATTTAAGCCTTAAATTTAACATGGCCAATTCCAAAAATCATCTTCCTCAAACCTCAAAACAGAGCTACAGCTGTGCAATTCCTTCTTCTTTTGCTATTCTTTCTTTCCCTAGAGTTATGAGTTCTGAGCCTCTTAGCTACGCCCGTAGCTCGGCTTCCGAAGGAATTCTTGTCGTCGCGCGCACACGTACTTGCTAGAAAAACTAGGATTTGAGTTGAAGCGAGTGTAGCTCCTTTCCCGAAGGGATTCCTCTGTCATAGGCTGCTCCGAGCTAGGCCGCTAACTATAGCTATCGCCGAAGGCATTCCAAAACCAAGTTCTAAGGATCGTAGCTCACTTCCGACTTTAGGAGGAATTCCTTCTTATGAGTTCGAGCTCCTTGTTCCCGAGTTCCTTCCGTAGCTAAACTTTCGCAGAATTCTAACGAGAATAGGGTACTTGAAGGAAATAAAGTACTTTGAGGAATTAAAAATATAGCTGTTTATGCCACGTTAAATTCCTCAAATGTACAAACACCTGAGGAATAATCTAACACGGGTTTGTCTATCGACAACTTGGGCTCTGAGTGAATCTTTGAGTTCATTCAATCATTCACTCCTACATAGGCACACAGCACATATACACACATGCATACGCGCGTGTGCGTGTACTTATTATCTCACGCATACACGCGTGCGTACTATATACACGCGCGCCCCGACCTCCTACGAAGGCGCCCGCCACTCCAATTCACCACCTCTCGAGTAAGAGAGCTCCTTTTTCAAAGAACTTTCTCACTCTTGTTGATAGTATGGAGCCATCGTCATGTATGGGTGTGCCGAAGGGGTTATTGTCCCTCGTCCAAGATCAGCTAGGTTCCAGATTCACGGACTACAGATAGGCGAGTATACAACATTGCTTCTGATGCAGCTCACTTCTGCGAGTTATGCAGGGCATATTGAGTGCCCGCAATGGTATATGTGGACACTAAGAGCATTAATATATTTGTGTTACTAAAATGACACAAAAAATCAACTTAATATTAGTAAAAATCTAAAAATGGACACTCGTTATGATACAATTTTTTAAAAAAATAAACACTCATTTTGCAAATAGAAAAAATACTTGACCCAAATGGGCTGGTCTTCTCTCCTCATCACTTGTAAAGTGATGGAATTGCTCTTTCCGTAATTCAACTTTTTAGCCTAAAACAATCTCAAATCGTACTAAGATGAGATTGTTTACCGTCTTAATTACCTCCATGTTAGCCTCACAAAAGATGAGATAGTATGATTAACAAAATGGGCGTGAGTCACCCACATTTGGTAACCCCTCTCATATCTCTATGAATCATGGCATAAATTTCTTCAGCAGCAATTACCCTGCCTCAATCCTCTCATTATTTATGTTTTCTAGTAGGTCTTCCGTTTACTAATATTGAGATTGTGCCTTTATGGGGAGAGTGGTAATATTCAATCCACATGTGGCTCCTAAGTCGATTTACGCAGACTACGTTTTCGGCTTTGTCTGGATTCGTTGGTAAATGATAGTTGGTGGGTCGCTGTGGTGGTTTTAGTCCCATAAGTGGGTCCAATTTAGCTAGATATGTTGGAAAAGGGCGTTGTTGTCTGGATGTTAAGTGCTTGTTTTAACCTCGATGCCACTAAAACTTACTCAATTGATGCTCGAGGGAAATTCTTAGGTTGAATGAAATTGAGGACATGGTTTAGGTCATTTTTGTTAACCGTTGTGCCTTTTAGCTTAACCTTTACTTTCAACATATATCCTTAGTTTCCCTCTTGGTCTTAATGAAGAATGGTGTGCGGAAAGCACATGATAACCCCCATTTGCCATCTTTTCTTACACTCATTGGTCTTGACCCATTTAGCCTTAACATTTTGTCCTACCTTACAAGAGAACATAAGATAAAATTTCATGTTATAAGATGTGTTAGGGTGATGATTTGGCAAGGTGTAACATTGTGTACTGTGGAAGAAAGAAAGATGAGTAAAAAAAAGAGTGTAGCTCGAGAAGAAATGAGTTATTAAAAAAAAATGAGAAGGATGAAACCTCGTTTGGAAAAAAATTATGAAAGTATTTGTTGATAAAATTCTTCAACCCAAAGTATGCAAAGGTTCAAGTTTGGGGTTGAAGTGGGCAAAAGAAAGTAACTAAAGTGAAAGGGGTGGAATGAAATTTAAGGAGTGTACTAAAAGGAGTTTTATCGTTGGTTCTCTTGTCTTTGCATATCCTTTCCGTTCATTTGTTAGCCTCGGCTTAGCCTAACGTTACAAGACACGAAGTCCTATTGATCTTCAATGGTAAGGAAACCAACATTAGTGGAGAGTATCATGAAAAGTTAGCCTATGGTGTCTTGAATACCTTAAACACTAGAGGTTGGATGAGAATTATTGTTTTCATTAATCCGGGTTTGAGGGTGATTGAGATGGAACGAGTTATACGCACACACACGAAAATATAAAAGTGAGATTGATCGTATTGAGTTGAAATTCTATATTGTATGTGTGTTTTGTGAATGCCAAAGTGTCATAATTTTTTTCGGCGGCTTTGTGGGGTGTTACGCCAAAGCTTGACTCCTGAGAAAAAGAAATTGTTTATATTTGAGTTGTTTAGTTCTCTTATGTTTCTTAATTTTGTTTTACTTGAGGACGAGCAAAAATGTAAGTTTGGGGGTGTTTAATAAATGAGTACTTTTATTTATTTATTGAGTGTCTTATAGACTTAAGCTTTGCTAATTCTTGGGGTTTTTATAGTCTAATATTAGTTTTTAGTGTTATTTTGTAGTTCCTGGGATTTAAAAGGCCAAGTGTGCAAAGTCGGATGGTTTTGGAGTCAATTTGGAAGCCGAGGGCCTCATTGCAAAATTTAGAAGTTGAAGGGTATATGGTGAAGAACTGGACACCGCCTTAGTCGCGTTAAGGCATGACATCGTTTTCATGCACGCAGTTTTGGTCAATTTCCAGAGAATTGAGTGCTACGGATAGCGTTTGTGCGTCTTAGCGCAACGTCGACTTTCAAGAGCGTGTTTTAGGGTTTTGCGGCGCTAGGGCGGGCTAAGGAGTGTGCGCTTGACTTCCAACTTATTTTTGGTAGCTTTAATGTATTGTACTTCTTTTTCCTTTGTTGTTGTACATAGTAGGATATAAATGTAACCCTTTTAGGTTAGAATTGGGGATCACATTGAGATATATCATTTTCTCTCTACGAAGTGAAATTATTCAAGGAGAAATTCAAGGTTTTGTATTGACAATTATGGGGAACTAAACTCATCATTTAGGAATTGGAGGTCGTCTATTATTGAAATTTTATGCCTTGATTTAATTCTTCTAATCAATTCAATAATTCTTGTTCTTTCCAAATTGTTCTTCATCGAATCTTTTCTAATTATTTATGCGAGATATATTTATAACAGTTTAGATTTATTTAGGTACGGTGAACTGAATGACCAAAATTCATAAGTCATATATGGTCATCTTTTAGGTAGATTAATTCCCATTGATTCATAATCCGTGCTAAGGTAGGAAGTAGGTTCTTTGTGTTCTCATATACTTAATGGGTTTCTAACTGTTCTACGTAACGGACCAAGGGAGTATGACAATTAGGAACACTAAGATTGCAAATCGTGACCCAAGCATCCCAATCTTTACCCTAGAGAACGAACTCTTGAATTGAATTCCCAGGGAGTATAACAATTGGTGAATTCTAATTGAATTCCCAGGGAGTATAACAATTGGTGAATTCTAATTCCCAGACCTTTCCAAATCTTGACTTTTCCAAATCAACTACAATTGAATCCTAAGTTTAATTCCTTGTTACTGTTTATTGCTTTAGTTTAATTTATTTCAAACATCAAATCTTCAATTTCTTGTTTTGTTCAAATAGTTGAATTTCATTAAATCAAAACACCAGTTCGTGTGGGTTCGACCTTTGTATCTGCACAAACTCTACTACAATTCACTCGTGGACTTGCGAGGTTCATTGTTATTCATCAGTACCCCAATCCACATTGGATAGATGTGGAAAGAAGTAAAAGAGGCTTACATATGACAACCTACTACAAATGAGCTCCAACATAATCCATAGATTTTGGGTGGGCTTGTGGTGTTGCGTACCGGCTATTAGGCTCGGGTTGTGACAACATCCTAGATGCCACATGAAGGAAATATATTCAGATTTTCATAGCACTTACCTTTAGTCCATTCCTTTCACTGGGTTTGGGTACATTCTTGGGTGATTACGACTCTGCATGTTTATCTCTTAGCTCATATAATAACATACTTCTAGTCAAGCCATAATGAATATGCTTAAGTCCATGATAAGATTTGCAACCCTGATTTACTTGCCAATCATTCTCTCTATCAGCTTCAGCTTCTTAGTACTTGGCCCTGCCAAATCGTTCTTGGATTGAAGGGGCTCTGTAGAAGATAGTAGATAAGTCGGTAAGTTAAGATATGTTGCATTTTCCCTCTTACATTTAAAACTTTGATTCGATGTCGTTATCCATGTACCTATCTCTTTTCGGTCATTAGCGGCATAAGGTTTTGTTTGGTAACTCTAATGGTTCAGAATCTTCCAATAGGTCCTTAGATGCTATATCAAAACCGAGATTCAGATTTCCTTCCCCTTTAATTCTTTTTCCTTTTGCTTCATTTGGTTTTATTGTTCTTCATATTAATTGTATGTTTACTTATAGTGCGCGAGATAAAAGCATGCTTCCCTTTATCGATGGTTAATGGCTTTACTTGATGGTAAGATTCGCACTATTATTGTCTTAAACTTGACCTTCATTGGCAATTTGTATATGTCATGCCTTCCCTTTCATATATTTTTGTGGAAGAGCTTGGGAGATTTAAGTAATTAACTTTTATTGTTTTCTTCTAGTTTGGTTTTAAATGCTTCAATCTCTCCTTGCCTTCATTGCTTGTATTTGATAATGTTTCCTTTACCATTTTTGGAATTTGTTTTAATGGTTTGAGCTTTCGAATAAAAATTCTGAATTTCTCTGCTAGGTTTAGTCTTGCCAATCCTCTACTTGACATGTCACGTGCACGACCCATTAGCGGTGGATAGACTGGAATTGACATCTTTAGGATCATAACAATCATTGAGTTCCAGATTATTTTTCTATATGGTTTTGAGGATTTTCTAAGAAATTAGAATGTTAAAAGGAATAGGAAAGTTCAGGTGTGGTGCTCCTCAAAGGTTAGAGAATTTAGGATTTTGGAGCCTGGTGAAAAGGACCGAAGACTGCAAAAATATATTTTTTCCTTATCTGTCTAGTCTCTTGTGTCAAGCGGTTGCAAGATAGTTTCTCTTGTTGGTTATTTATTTATTTTTCTTTTCTCACTCAAGTATGAACTTTTTCCAAAATTTACCTATTATTGAAACTATCTCCCTAATTATCCTTTTCAAAAGTATTTCCCAAATTATACTCTCTTTTTTAATTTGCTACCGCTAGTAGCGATTTTATCAATAATTGAACATGTGAATTCGCTGCTAGCGAGCGAAATTAAAACTCGCTATTACTAGTAGCGAGTTTAGAGGAGTCGAGAGATATGTTGTTGGGACGACACTTGAGTTAGTTAGTAGCAAGAGTTAATTTAAGTTTGCTACTACGCTATTAGCGAATTTACATACTCTGTTACCAATAGTCTCTGGAGTGGGTTTGAAGAGTTAGTTCGAATGGAACACATTCAATATTACCAATTCTGGTTTTCTTGGTATAATATTTGAAACCGCCAAAGTTGTGTTTTCGGGATTCGTGCACAAAGTTTTGTTTGTGTAAATTCCTGCAATCTAACACGTGTACGAAAAATCGATACGTTGATTTGTGGCATTGATTATCTTTTAATCTCCGCCGTTCAAGCTTCTATATAATTCATGGTTTGCCCTAAGAGGGTTATTGTTTTCTTTCTTCTCAAATTGATCAAAGCTGCCTTGTTGGAGGGCGAAGTGGATCCTTATCGGATAGATCCATAGATCAAAGCCGCTTTATCTTATACCGTATATGGAGTTTTCTTTGTGGTAGATTTTCGATGATAAATTTCTATGAAATCAATTTGTTTTTGCCAATAACTTTTTTGAGCACTTTGCAACATTTTTTGTTTTGCGGTTGATTCCGAGAATGCAACTTGTGAACAGACAAATCTTGAATCACCACCGTCCAAGTTTTTATCGGTTTGGAGATTTTCCCTAAGACAGTATTATTTTTCGTATTCGAAGGTGCCCCTTGTCGGAGGGCAAAGAGGATCTTGATCATGTAGATCGTAGATCGACGCCTCTCTCCTATTACAGTAGTTGAGATCCCAAATGGTTTTTTTCATGGACAGATAAGGCTGCAGCACTAAAATTTTAGTGAGACTAGGTTGAGATGTCTTCTTCACCATATCTTGGTTGCATACACCTTTGAGAGATCCCCAGATTCCAGTGCGGGACGAAAGGTGTGCGGGAATTTCGTTGATCACCAATACTTCATTCACTTTTTATCACTAACTTCTTGATTGATTTTTTTTTTCAATTGATAATTATAGATAGAACTTTTTTCGCTTTGTATTTTAATTGAGGCATATTAGACTGATTTAGGTGCTGTACTTCTTTCCTTTCGTCTACGGTTAATCTAATTGAACACCACTCCAAGCCATTAAAATCGATCTCAACTCCAAGCCATTAAAATCGATCTCAACTTAGGCATGGTGTCACCTAATATCGTTTGAAAGATTTCTATAGGTTTTTCCTCTTTAAACACAAGGTCTTCTTAGGTAATTTCCTTCAGATAAAATTCTATGTTGTTTTGGCGAATCTCAAATTTTTTCCTTATAAAGATTTGATTGAATAATAATTTGGCTTGGAGCTTTGGTTATTGAATGATCTTCCATACATTTAAGGAATTTCTGAAACTTCTCTTCATTTCATTCACCTCTATGGTTTAGTTTTCATTTGAGGATACATAAAATGCTGAAATATTCTTTAAAAAAAAAAAAAAAAACTGAAATCTTGTGGTTTTCTTTTCTACCGCATCTAGGGGTTCCCCATCTTGTTGATTAGTTTGGAATCTTGATTCTCACATGGCGCATGCCACCAAAGAAATGAAAGAAAAATAACTATGATACTACCCGTCAAAAAGAGAAGGGAACAAATAAAAATTTTAAAATTTTTGCCCTAAAATTGAAGCGCTCAGTCAAATAATGGCTATCTTCTTTCAATACCTTAAAGTGTAATGTGACGAACTTATCGAGTGTGTTCTAACTAGGTGTTAGGCTTGATTTCCATTGTTTGGCTAGGTCTTGGGTTCGAGTCATCTTTTTGTGTAGGCATGAATTCCTCGTCTTTCCGAAGTAATAATTGATGTACCACAGCTTCAAGGCTGTGAAGTCACTCCCTACCAATTGTTTTATTTTTGGGCACATCGAGGGGCAAATATCTTAATGTTCTGCATTTGTTCTAGCTACAATATTACAGTTTTATGTATTTCAGTCAAGTTCATTAAGAAAAGCTACAACATTTATTATTGAGGTTTACCTTTGAAATTCTAGCATTGAACTATCTTGATGTTCTTCTGCATTTGTTTTGTTGAACTTTCAGGTTCTTTAGTAATTTATTTCTACATATTACCAAAATACATGTTAATTCCCAAAGCCAATTTTAAGAAATAAAGCACACCATAACTAACTCGGGGTCTATCGATTCACGGTGGTTCATGAAACAACATACATGAAGAAAAAAAGTTTTTTGTTCAGTGCGCAGCAGGATTTAAGCTGAGTGAACTGAAGACACATAGAAGTCTTCATTTAAAGGGAGTTCCACGAGGTATTCCTTTCCTCCAGTGCTTGCCTGAACTTCCTGTCATCTTTTCGTGTAGGCATGAATTCCTCGTCTTTCCTAAGTAATTACTGATTTACCACAGCTTCAAGGCTATGAACAGGGGCAGCTCTATCTAAATTGGGGCTTAAAGCATGAGTGCATGAAAAATAAATTAAGGCCTAATTCTATTAGCTTTATAACTATTTAACTTTTTATTTATTTAAAATGCACTCTTCTAACCTTTTGAGATGCAAAATTATTAATTAATTTTTCATATTTTAATTTTTCTATTATACCTTTTTCAATTGATAACATTCTCAATCCATTTAATCTTCCTTGAGACATAGTTGGTCTTAGGTGCGATTTTATTAATTTCAATTTTGAAAAACTTCTTTCAGAAGCAACCATTATAGGTGTTGTCAATAATATCCTATAAACAATCTATGCATTTGGAAAACAAAGAAGATGATTGATGGTGGACAACAAAGAAGATTGACTTTTTGTCTTTCCAAAGCTTAGATAGAAAGAAATATTGTTTGAAAAATGGAAGGTCTAGTTGATTTCAATAATTTGGAAAGTTTTATTTTTCCTAATTTTCAAACGATGGACATATAATTTTATAAAGGAAAGGTATAATTTTATAAAGGAAAGATAACGGTTTCCTTTTTTCAAGGTCTAACAAAGTGGAGTGAATATGTAATTAACTAAAAAAAGTATAGTTACTATTTATACAATCCTTTAATTATTTCTTTATATATATAATTATATATTAGGGTCTAAAATTGTCAATGGCCTAAGGTAATTGCCTCACTTGCCTATTACGTGGAGCCGGCCCTGGCTCTGAAGTCACTTCCTTCCAATTGTTTTCATCTTGGGAACATGGAGGGGCAAAGGCCCATAGTAATTTTGTCTTGGCTAAGCTCCCACATCCATTTATAACGTATCTATGGTATAGATTTGTCTACTCCCTTCATCAAGCTTTTCAATTTGTGTCTAAATTTTGATCGTAAGACTTGTGCTTTTTCATGGTCTCTTTGAGTACTCCGGACCATGAAATTTCACAGAAATCTTTTGGCCATTCAAAACAGTACACATGTATTTTATCTTAATACTATCTTTGACATTTCGTCTTCCAATTGGCATTTAGGAATACAAGAATTATTTTTTGCAACCCAGAAATCTCTTGGAAGTCAATACAGCAAAACAGTGATTCCCTTTTCTACTCTACCGCAAATTAAAGTGGTTAATCCCCATAAATTTGTTGTGATTCAAAGTCTGGAACAATTTGAAACTTAGTTCGACAACACTGCTTGATATTGTTTATTAGGTGTTTGGTTTTATGGCTTTGTTTCTTTCACAATTCCCATGTTAATAATCTAATTCTTTTATAGCTATAACATTACAGTTCTATGTATTTCATTCAAGTTCATTAAAAAAGCTACATCATTTATTATTGAGATTTACCTTTGAAATTAATATCTTGATGTTCGCATTTGTGTTGTTGAACTTTCGTGTTCTCTAGTGATGTATTTCTACATTTTACCAAAATATATATTAGTTCCCAAAACCATTTTTAAGAAATAAAGCACACTAGAACAAATTCGAGGTCTATCACGGTGGTTTGCGAAACAACATACACGAAGAAAAAGTTTGTTGTTCGGTGCGCAGATTTAAGCGAGTGAACGAAGACACATAGAAGTCTTCATTTAAAGGGAGCTCCACGAGGTATTCCTTTCCTCCTGTGCTTGAAATTCTGTCATCTTTTCGTGTAGGCATGAATTCCTCGTCTTTCCAAAGTAATTATGATTTACCACGCTTCAAGGCCGTGAAGTCACTTCAATTTGGGCACATGGAGGGGCAAAGGCCCATAATAATTTTGCCGTGGCTAAGCTTCACATCCATTTATAACGTATCTATGGTATAGATTTGTCTACTCCCTTCATGATTTTCAACTTGTGTCTAAATTTTGATCGTAAGTGTTGAGCTTTTTCATGGTCTTTTGAGTATTGAAATTTCACGAAGTCTTTTGGCCATTCAAAACAGTACACATGCATTTTATCTTAATACTATCTTTGACATTTCGTCTTCCAATTGGCATTTAGGAATACAAGAATTATTTTCTGCCACCCAGAAATCTCTTGGAAATCAATATAGCAAAACAGTGATTCCCTTTTTCTACTCTACCGCAAAGTGGTTAATCCCCATAAATTTGATGTGATTCAAAGCCTGGAACAATTTGAAACTTAGTTTGATAATTTTAGGTATTTGGTTTTATGGCTTTGTTTCTTTCACAATCCCCATGTTAGTAATCTAATTCTTTTATAGCTACAACATTACAGTTCTATGTATTTCATTCATGCTCATTAGAAAAAAGCTCCAACATTTATTATTGAGATTTACCTTTGAAATTCTAGCATTGAAATATCTTGATGTTCGCATTTGTTTTGTTGAACTTTCGGTTATCTAGTGATTTATTTCAACATTTTACCAAAATATAAATTAGTTCCCAAAGCCATTTTTAAGAAATAAAGCACTGGAACAAATTCTATGGTCTATCACGGTGGTTCGCAAAACAACATACATGAAGAAAAACAAATTTGTTCAAGGCACGCAGATTTATGCTCGAGAACAAGACACACAAGTCTTTCATTTAAAGGGAGCTGAGGTATTCCTTTCCTGTGCTTGCTTGAACTTCCCGCCACCGAAAAATATTTGAAGGAAGCTTGATAACAAACAAAGAAAGGGAAGTAATATAATGAACATACATTTAGCCTGTTCTTGTCCTACCTGCGATTGAGCGAACAGATCATGCAATATTCTGCATACATCACAAGCATGCTCTCTATTTTCTTCACCCGCACCGCAATGGGGAAGGGGTTGCAGAGAAAGGACCAGGTTCTTATTGCATCTGTACGACTAGAACCACAATTTAATGTGAGTGAAACCAGTATATTCATACAATTATATGAAAAGGCTTTCATGTGAAGAGAAAGTACCGTATCCTGGAACAGTTTATTACGCTCCATGTTCGCGACAACATCTGGTGGACATGTCTATAAATCTTAACTAGCTTATGGCTAGTATGGGAGTATGATGTGGTGCAGTATTTGCAGGCTGCTCTATCACATCTAATGCAATACCAATTTAGAACATTGTTCTCAAGGTTGGGATGAACAGAACATGCCCCAAAGAACGTCTTTTGCGAAAATGATGCAAGCCACCCTGTCTTTTAAAAGAAAAACTTTGTAAATGAAAGTGTATACCATGTAAAGTAGATGAACATTTTTTTGGGTGAACAATATGTTTGTCATCATTATTTGGTCAATAAAAGAGATACATTTTGATTTCTTTAGTCAATTTCACCAATTTTTAGATATATATTTGACAAGATTTAGCTATTTTCTCCAAATTGTTTATCTTAGAGAATGACAGTGGAGAAGTCAAATTTCTTCTTCACATTTAAATTTTTACATAAAAGCAAAAATAAGTAATTAAAAAAAATCTCTTCAAAAAACTAATAATCTAGGGAGAATACCTGGTAAGTGTTTCTGTTCATCTTGAGCTTGTGATCTCCTATTTGACTTCCAACTAAGGTAAATAATTGAAGATTTTCTTTGCTATAAAAGGAACCAGATATACAAATGAGTGTTTGAGCCTTTTATTTTTTATTTTTTATTTTGTTTATTCACATCTTGGGCTAAGCTTTTATAGTCATTTCTATGCACAAGGATGATCGTTATCATAAGCGGATGGCATTAATGGTTCCCAAGACTGTACATAATTGTTTCCCATCTTGTAATTACTTTATGAGTCTTGTTAACATGTGTCTTAAGGACTAATGTTAAGGAATATTTAATAGGGAAAGAGCATTAATTGTAGTAGTTGATGTTATTATTATTTTTTTTTAAAAAAAAGGTTGGAGGGGACATAGACCTTACCCAACCCTTATTTTGGTGTGGCTAGAACAAATTTTTTGAACGCTGGTGTAGGGCTTAAACATTCAACCTCTCTATTAAGAGAAGTAAGCAGTACTAAATGAGCCTCAAAGGGAAAGAGCATTAATTGCAGTAGTTGATTTTTTTTAAAATAAAAAAAAAAGAAGGTTGGAGGGGACATAGACCTTACCCCAATCCTTATTTTGGTGTGGCTAGAACAAATTTTTTGAACGCTAGTGTAGGGCTTAAACATTCAACCTCTTTATTAAGAGAAGTGGGCAGCATTAAATGGGTCTTGACTTAGTGAAGTACCAGGATGGCTCAACTTCTCTGTTAAGAGAAGTGAACTGACATAGTAAAGTATTAGGATGACTATGGTGTAGGACACTCAACCTCTCTATTAAGAGAAGTGAGCAGTACTAAATAGGCCTTTGATGAGACTTGAACAACAACGATACCTCTGGTGAAGCTTGAACACCCGACTTTTTTTAAGTACTAGGGTGTCGTCTCTGGTGAGACTTGAACACTCAACATCTCCATTAAGAGAAGTAGACAGTTGAGCTAGAGCTTATTGGTGTGGTAGTTAATGCTTACTTTCACATTAACTGCCCTATTTTCACATTAATTAACCACCCTAATTTTTAATACCAACTACCCTAATTAATGCATACTTTCACAAAATTTCACCACTAACTATCGTAATTAATACTCCTTAACATGTGCCCTTAGGATACAAAACAAAATCTCTTTTACACTAACCACCCTACCAACTACTTTAATTAATGCCTACTTTTACAAATTTTCACCACCAACTATCTTATTTAATACTCCTTAACATGTGCGTTTAGGGCTAAAGTTAACAAGATTCTTACTTTATTACCAAAAGTTTTAGGCATCTTACATATAATTTTAGAATTGCTTTCCACCTTCCATTTTGATTGTATTCCCTTCAAAGTTCAAACCTTGGTTGTTGAAGGTTTTAAATATTCTTTTAAGTTGAGGTTTATACTTATAGTTTGAATAAAACTTAAATACAAATTTGGTCACTCTACTTTCACCCGAAATTCATTAAGCTCACCGTATTTTCTTTTTTCACACTTTAATCACTCTACTTGGACTCGAGAATCAATAAGCTCACTCAATCATTGAGCTTATTGATTGAAAAAGTCCAAGTAGAGTGATTAAAGTGTAAAAAAATAAATAAATAAAGTGAGCTTAATGAATTTTTGGTGAAAATATAGTGATCAAATTGGTATTTAAGGCTTTGAATAACAGTTGAGCATATTTAATGCATTTCTAACGAAAAGTTGAAATTTTGCATTAAAAATAATTGCGCACTTTAAATTTTCTCAATGCATTGATGTTGGTTACAAATGTAAAATTCATAATTTAGATTCTTAATAAGTCTTATAGGGGCACTTGTTTTCAAAACTAAGTTTTCTAAAGAGCAACTCATAATATTTTTATAGAAGGAACATGTTCTTGTTTTGTCCCTAATAACTATGGAGCCAACTAAATTAGAATTAGGGATAACATGGTCATATAAATTATAAAATAACTTCAACGTCCTTAACATTAATGATAAAAATTACTTAAATATCTTTTTGAATGTCCCAATTTGAGCCATTTAGCATCTCCCTTCTCTTTTTAGCTAACTAATTTCGGTTGCAAGTTTGTTGAATTATTAACTTACCTACTTTAGGTAGATTTGACTTTAGCATTTAATGCTAGAAGGTTACAAGTTAAAAAGTAAAAAAGTCATTCCATGCAACTAATCTTCAACGACTTTGCATTTAATGCACCCAGATTTTTAGATCTCAAATTGAACATTCAAACCTTCAAATGGCTCCAAGATCCAAGTATGAATGACATAACCATGGAGCATTAAAAATGTTGGTCAAGGTTGTTGTTAGCCTTAAGTAAAGGAAATAGGCTAGATTGGGGAGGGTGAATAGCTTATAAAATTATCGTGCAAAAATTATCGAGTATCTAACTATTGAAGTAGTTAGGGCGGCAAAATAAAATGATTCAGAGGGTTTTTAGCTAGAACACACTTTTCAAATCAACAAGGTTTAAATTATTGGACTTGAAAATGGGCGATATAATACGAACAAGTATAACCTGCGATGGAATAAGATGTGTGAATAGCCCCTCTCTATTGTTAAACAAGTAGTGTGTTCTTCACATTTGTTATTCTGAATTCGAAATGCTCTAGGCTCTGTCTCTCTTTCGAAATTATGTTCACCTACGTCACCGTATTGACAAATTTATTTACTTTTTACTTTTTCATGGAAAGCAAAAGTGAAAACTACCGTACCCATCATTGGACCCAACAAATCAAATACATCCCAAGGTGCTAACTCTTGAACCATAGGTTAAAAGATGTTCATGTCATTGATTTGGTATCCTCCTATTGATAACGTGGTGGGTCCGCAATTTTGTTGTTGTTGCAGTGCACGTTAGACCAGAGTCAACGAGGATTTCAAACTATCGTCAGCCTACTAATAATTGTCAAAACGAATAAATATCTATATAATGTTTGGGTTTGAAAATATATGCTCTTTTGACTATGAATATCTATATAATGTTTGGGTTTGAAAATATATTGTGACACCCTAGTTCTCTTTATTGCATCATTTGCATTCGTTCTATATTACGTCTTATGTTTTAACATCGTCATTTCATGTGCAAATATCTTTCATATGTACTTGCAATTGAGATGGTTATACACTTTTTAAGTGTATGAATATGTGTTAGAAGCTTCAATATTATTGCACTTGATTTGGTATGTTATTCGTTTACTTTGGTTTTGAGACTTTCGGAGGCCTTTGCTTAGTGTTCTAGCTTCACTTAAGTGTTAGAACCATCATGGAACCTTTGGGCAACTTTTTGGGACTTTTCTAGACCACATTTCATGTTTTTAGAGTGCACTGGAGGATGGGCGAGCGCCTGGACGAGCGCTCATTTGGCAGAAAGTCGAGTTTGGAGAAACTGGTAGCTGAGCGGGCGCTAAGGCTGGCGCCTAGGCGGCCGCGCAACATCCAGAATGTTTGCTCTATTTTTCCTGCTTTGTAAAAATGTGACAGTTTTGCCCCTTTGACCCAACTAGACGTACCTTGACTATTTGACCACCATTTTTACACCTAAAACACTGAGTAAACACCTCACAAACACCATCTCTTCCATTTCTTTCATCCATAGTGTGAGAGAAAGCTAGTGTGAGAGAAATAGTGTGAGATTGGTATGTGTAAACCTTACCTTCCCTCTCCAACCATAGATTCTTGCATGCAAAGCCATATTTGTGTTCCTTGAGACTAGAGAAACAACTTGAGAGGCTTTGATTCTTCTTTTGTTGGTTTGATTTGTGTATTTGAGGTAAGTACCCAATCCCTTGTTTTGTATGCTCAATATCAAGTATGCTCCCTTCATGATAGTTTTAGTTACATGTTTAAGAAGACATGCATCATGTTAAAAACTTGAAATTCCTTAAGTTAATTTTCTATGAATTTTGGGGTTAATGACTCATAATTGATAATTTGGACTTGTGTCATGTATGAATAATGTTCTAGGATGAACTTGGAATAACTTTTGTTCTTGGACTTGTTATAATTCATCACTTCAAAAATTGATGGACACGTTAGGGTTCACAAGTTTGGAACTTAAATCTTGATGGACCAAAAGTCAGGAATGACATATGGTCTAATTGCATATGAATCGAGAACATAGAAAGAGCCATGAATTGTACATAGCATTCCTTCGCTACTTAGGAATATTTTAGTATTAACTCAACGGAGTTGCTTTAGAGAGTCATTGAACAATACCGACTCTACAAATAAATCCCTACGACGTTTAGAGTTCAATTGAATTGTAAATTTGTTCTTGGGAATTCTTGACATGATTGATCTATGCTTGACTTGTATATCGTAGAGTAACATGCCTACTTGATCGGACGAGTCGCTCTTGTCGACCTCGCTCCATTACTTGATTTATTACGTGAGTAAACATCTACTTGACTCGGACAAGTTCGCTCTTGTCGAACTTGCTCCTTACTTGATTTGTATGACAAGTAAATACCTACTTGACATACCATTAGTCCAGCTGGCATTACGTGAATTGTCTCGATGGTTAACGATGCAACATAGTCATGAATCATGAGGTTCATGATGATGATGGGTCGCCATACCATAACTTGCACACACCCTTCACTACTGATCACAGTGGAGAAGAGTACCATGTCGTAACCAAACGGCGCTTGGAATAATACTAATCGTGGTCGATGTATCATACACGTGCATCCGACAAATACAATCGTGATAACCTGTCTATTTCAGGGACTACGAAGCGGCACCGGTTCTATAACATATCCTTATCCAGTGTGATTTACTTAAGTACTTATGTGAAAACAATGTGCATCGCAACATGAGAACTACGTGCTAACATGATCTTGCTTGATTCGTGCTATGTATGCCTTGCATTATATCCTGTCATGCATATTGGTTACTTACAAAGTCTTTATGACTTACCCCCTCCCTTTTACTATTTTAGATCCTAGTCGTCCAGGTCCATCTTCTCGAGGTTGATCGTCTTCTCGTGCCCGTGATCGTTCGCCTAGAGGTGGTAGCGTTGGCTTTTGGTTTCTTCTTTTGCAAGGACGTCGGGTTAAGCAAGTCACTTAGACTTCGCTTGGGAATGTGTAATCCTAGTAACTTGTAATTGTTGTAGACTATATATGTAGTACTACTTATGTCTCTTGTCTTTTGCCGGCACTTGTTGGCCGAGCCTTGTTTACATGTATATGGTTCACTTGTTAAGACTTCCGCTGAGCATCCCTTTAGCTCTTGTTTATTGATGTGGTTTCTCCGGCATGTTTAGCCGTCGAGGTGTTTATATATTAGCATGACTTGTTAGTGTTGGGTTCCGGCTGTAATTTCGCCGATGACTTGGTTTACTTGTTATTAATTGTTATATCAGGTTTTGAAGTTTTCAAATATTCCGGTTTTTTTTAATGCCAAGTTTTACTACGTGTCCATTGTTGCGTCACGTTAGTTTTGTTAATTGAGTCCTTGCATGATTGTAGTCCTTATTTGGACGGCACGACCCGCGTTCCCATCTCGGGGTCGGGGTTGGGTCGTCACATATATGCTCTTTTGACTATGTATGTAACAATGTGATCCGTGGGCACGTCAAGTATGGTTGGACACTCTGTCGCCTATCGAAACCTTTATTTTTTGTAAGCGTAATCGTGTACGGATTTAAGCTGAGCTTGTTCATAGTCTCTTTTTCTCTCACAACAGACCTAACAAAAATCACGTGAGTAGAGCATTTCAATTTTTTATACTTCGGCCCTTTAAATTTTGTCAATCAACATTTAAAATCATGTCCCTCTTTGGATAGAAAATCTGTTTTATATATGGTCCCTAATTTTGTAATTATTAAATCAAAAAGAAAAGAGATATGAGGAGAAAAATACTAAGACTAAGGAAAGAGAGAGTGAAAATCACGAGAGAAAAAAAATCATAAAGCACGAAATGAACCGTGTATATGAACATGACTTATGTACTTCGAAAAAAGAAAATTGGATTGAGCTTGCTCCACCCCGGCTTTAGAAATTGTTTCTATTTTAGATGGGTAGGGTATGATGCTTGCTTCCATTTTAGATTGCTATTATTTTGGGCTTTGGCTTGGAGGAAGCAAAATTCATTCTCGAGTTTCCACTCTCTATCTTGCTTTCCCAATAGTTGTTAGCTTGGAATTTCGTTTTGATCATATATGAGTTGATCCCCATTTCGATCAACAGCTATGTCTCCCTGGATTTAGCCATTACCTCGCTAAAAAAGTGGACATGCATAAATGAGAATTCTATAAATGTATTTGAACATGGGATGTTACTTCAATAAAGAATTTCACCATAAGAAAGTGACTGAGCCAGAGCACTTTCTTGATTCCAAGAACTGGATCAGGAGATCATGAATACAATTTCTGGCCAGTATTATGATCTTTCTCAATATCGATGTTCAAGCCGTCAGGTCTGTTATTTGACTGTATCTTGCATACAAAATTGTGTTTCTATAACATTTCTTGGTTTCCATCTCTTGCCGAATTAAAAAAATCCATCTTATCTGTTAGCATGTGTTTATATTTCATTACTTAGCCATTACAAGGGTGTTCTAATCTTTTATCTTTTTAGGCAATATAAGCCACTTTTCTGTATTGTAAAACCTAATTTTTTTCTATTTTTATGAGATAGCCTCCTTTTCTCTTCTCTTTCTTCTTCACTTCTTGATCTTCTTTGTTAAAGGGATTATCAAAAAAAAAATCTAGGAATTGAAATCCTTTCTGGCTTCGGAATCTGATTGGCGTTTTTGCTGGTGACTCTCCTGCTTGATTTGGTTGCACTATTTTTGTAGTTTGTGATTGAACTTGGTAAATTTGTTGGTGAGACGTGTTATAAGATTAATGCTTGTTTTGATTTTGGTCTGGATTGAGTTGTTTATTTGTCCACAATGGCTGGAGGTGATGATGATTCATTGCAATTGATAAGCATGAGAACTACTGAATACGTGGGAGACGTGCAATTCAAAGATAATTACTTGGATTAATAATTCTATTAAGAACAAGATTGGTATTCAATTGGCAAAATATGATACGGCTAAGGACGTTCGGGATCACTTGAAATGGCTATATGTGCGTTCTAACTTTGTTGTCCAATATCAATTAGAGGCTAATATTCGAGCTCTCATGTACAATGATTTCTATTCTGAGATGATTCATCTTTGGGATCAATTGGCTATGACAAAATCTGTTGAGTTGAGAGCTTGTGTACCATATCTTTCTCGTAGTGGAACAACGTCTGGTTTAGTTTTTGATAGATCTTCATCCTGAATATGAGAATTGACGTGCACCAGTCTTCCATCGAACTCTATTACCTTGTCGTTAATGAGTTGTTAGCCGAAGAAACTCGAACTTCACATACAACAGTTTTGGCAACCCCTTCACAGTAGAATAAGTCATTTGGGAACACAAGTCGCGAGTGCCATTATTGTAAATGTCATGCCCGGAGATCATGATTACATGTCTCATGAGGGTGAAGAACAAACACGGAAATATAACTAAAGCGAAAGCCAAATCTAGAAACATTTCTTTTTCAAATAAACCAAAATACTATATATTACACAACTGAGTACAAGTACATCAGACCAACTATCCTTTGGATACATTCACACCAAAATTGTTGATATCCCAAATGTTTACAAACTTTTAAAAGTTTTACACACTCCATTATACATATAGGCAAAATACAAGGTCCAAAAGTAAGCTGGCTCCTAAAACCACTTTACAACTCCTAGCTAAAAGATTCGAGTCAGACTTCAGGCTCCCTCTAACTATCACCTAGAAGGAAAAATGGAAGCGAAAAGGGTGAGAACAAATTGCCCGATAAAGGAACCCGTCAACATTTAAGGATGTGACGAGTAACGAAGGTGTATCAAAATATAAGTCGTAGCTTTATAGATCTAATAACAATAGTTGTGAAACAAAACTAAACAATCATATTTCTCTATTGAAAGAGTGAGGAACAATAACGATTAACAATGATATCAAGCCAAATTCCATAACACTTGAGTCGGCCAAATGCCCAACCTACAAACAATCGACTCAAACATCAAAGTGCCACTGAATATGCCACTTTGACTAAGAGCCGCAATAACAATACCAACAATCGGTAATGGAGTAGTCAACTTATGACGTTATCATTTTTATCATAGTAAAACCTCAAAGTGTATATGGTAGAGTAGCAAAACAAATGAGAACAATCAATTCTAGGTGAAATGAATGAAAAACCAATAGTGAGTTCAATTTGAAGGTAACGAGAACAATTTTAAATTGAAGGGTTCAGAATAACAAGAAACGAATGGTAACTAGGTTAACAAGAACCCTTCCTCAAGGACAAAATACTCCAATTGCTCGACCGCTAACACACTTCAATCTAAGCATATAACACAATGAAACGGTTTAGGAACCAACTTTAAGTTCTATACTTTTAGCAATAAATGGTAAATATAATCACTTACAACACATTCTGGAATAAATTATATTAATTTGAAATAGACACCGAATCTGATTCTGAAACTAAATCCATTGGAAAGTACTTGGAAAAATAATCAATTTAGGCTTTTGAATCATTCAATTTCGATTTAAAATAACTAAGTTATGACCATTTAATGTTAGTAACTTTTCTTTAAATTTAGGCTTAAATCGCAATTTGGTCACCCTACTTTGACGAAAAATTCATAGTTCACTCTACTATTTTTTTTTTCTTCAATTTAATCACTATACTTGGCATATTGAGTCTCGTTCATCACTCCATGAAGTTTTTTGGTTAAAAGTGTTAAATTTTTTTGTTAAACCCTAAAATACCCTTCACAACCCCACCCCCACCAAGACCACCACCAATATCAATGGCGCTGCTAGCGCGCGACAATGGGAAGAGGAGAGAGTTTTGTTCGCTGAATCCATCTCACCCTCAGACATCTAGCCAAATCACACAGCCCACACTCAACCCTAATGTGAAAGCAAAACCCAGCAAAAGTGCTGACTTCCATGGTGAACTCCAACGTGTTCGCCGGACCTTTTTTTTTTTTAGGGAAACAGGGGCGGCACCCTGCTAAATTTTATTAAATAAAATAAAAGTACAAACTTGAGGGGGACAACCAACCTGGCCCTTATAAATGGGAGGACAAAGGAGCCTGACCTCGAAATAGAAATACAAATCAAAGACAGAAAAAAAACTATCTAAGAAATTCTAATTTGAGCAACACCTCTAGCATCCATCCGAATAGCACCTTTAGTAGAAATCGGGAGCTGATTAAACGTGGTATATACGGAATCCAATTTAGAGTCTATAGCAATATTCGCAAGGCTATCAGCAGCAGAGTTTGCTTCGCGGAAGCAATGACGAAAAACATAATTCCCACGCCTTTGCATAGAAATAATAGCACTAATATAATAAAAGGCACTCCAAGGAGGAGAATGACCTTTAGAAATACATCCGAATAGAAAAGCAGAGTCAATCTCCACGATGGAATTGTGAAAGCCCTGAGAGAAAAGCCAGCGAACACCTTGGAAGAGGGCTCGAATTTCAGCAACAGAGTTAGAACAAATCCCGTAGTAAGACGAGAAGCCATAGATGAAACAACCTTTAGAATCCCGAATGACACCCCCGCCTCCACCAATCCCAGGATTATTTCTACTACCTCCATCCGTATTTAGCTTGACTAAGCCCTGCGGGGGTTTTAACCAAACAACTGCTTGAATGAAAACCCTTGTAGGACGACAAGTCTTTAAGTAGGGTCTTGACCAATCTATTGCCTGAAATTTTCTAGCTTTAAGAATAAGATTGATCTCATTTTGAATAGCAAGAATGATGCCACGGGGAGTAGAATGCACTCCCTCATAGACGACTTTATTTCGAGCTTTCCAAAGATGCCAAAGAACCACGGAAGGGATAATGGAGAAAAGCAAAGAACCTGTTTGAGACCACCAAAACATGCACTGCTGCTGGACCGAAATTGGTAAGGAGTTGAGACCAAAAGAAGCATGGAAATGCTGCCAAACTGATGAAGCCAAGTCACTTGATAAGAAGACGTGATGAAAGGTTTCAGCCGCAGGTTGAGAAGGACAGCAATAACATTTCGAGGCAATGGACACTCCACGCTTAGAGATAGCTTCATCTATAGGAAGCCGAGAGAGGAGCACACGCCACATAAAGATACTTATATTACGCGGAATGCAGCGATTCCAAACAAATTTAGAAGACAGAAGAGTGGGACTAGTAACACGGGAGATGTCCAAAGCAGATTTAATAGAGAATTTACCCGAGGCAGTAGCAGTCCAGCAAGGAAGATCGTCCTCGTCAACAAGCTGGAGTTGCAGATCAGTGATGATGCGTACTGCGCCAGGAAGAAGCGAAGAGGTTGCTAGCGAAGAGAGGGAAGAACCTGACTGAAACAGGTCCTTAACAGCAGTAAGACGGGCATCTTCCTTGACCAAAACCGGGAACATTGGAAGCCATTTATCATACCGAAGAGAACAGCCACCTCTTCAAATATTCCAACAAATAAATGGTTCTGCAATATTGCGAGCTTTAAGAAGACGGAGCCAAACATGAGACCCCTTACAAGTTGCCACCACAGGATGATTAGATAGGCAATACCGAGTACGCAAAAAATCCACCCATAAACTCTTTTGAGTTCGAAACCGCCACCAAAGCTTAATGCCGTAAGCTTTAACCAAAGAAGATATAGAAGGAACACCTATCCCACCTTCACTAGTCGGGCGGCAGCATGATGCCCAAGAAATCCAGTGAGCTTTTTGCTTTCCTTCTATAGAACCCCAAAAAAAATTGGCAAATAACTTATCTATAGATTTAAGAACTGAAACCGGAGGATCCAAAGCCGCAATGAGATACGAAGTCATAGAATGAAGAACGTGATTGATAAGAATAAGCCTACCTGAATGAGATAGAAAACCTCCCATCCAAGTACCAATACGATCTCTCAGCTTATCAACAACAGAATCAAAGTAGTTCTTCTTTTTACGGCCCAAATACAATGGGCAACCCAAATAGATAATAGGAAGGGTCCCAGTGCGATAGCCCAAAATAGAGGTGAGAACATTTATCCGAGAAGCATCTAACGAAGGATCATAGTAAAAACTACTTTTAGAACCATTAATAAGCTGACCTGAAGATTTCTCATAAAGTGAGAGCAATTGAACATGCTTCTGGAGAGATCTCGAGTGCCCATTGCAGAAAATAATAACATCATCTGCAAAAGAAAGATGGGAAATAATAGGGCAACCACTAGCTGTAGAGAAAACCGTCGAAGGGTCGTCATAATGAAGTTTAATGAGACTCCTACTTAAAACTTCCGCTGCAATAATGAAAAGACTCGGAGATAGTGGGTCACCCTGGTGAAGCCCCCGAGAAGAAGAAAAGAAACCCACTGGGGCGCCATTAAAGAGAATAGAAAACCAATTCTCGGAAATAATTCGCCAAACCAAGTCAATAAACACCTCATGGAAACCAAAACGGCGGAGCACTTTTATCAAAAATAACCAAGATACCCTGTCAAAAGCTTTAGCCATATCAAGCTTTATAATGACGTTGGATCCCATCACCTTTTTTTTCAGATAACCCATAAGCTCTTGAGCAAGGAGAATGTTGTCATGAATGTCTCGACCCTTTGTGAAAGCACTTTGGTTTGGAGAGATGATATGGGGAAGAATTTTTGCCAACCGAGAGGCAGAAAGCTTAGAGATAATTTTATTACAGAAATTGCAAAGACTAATTGGCCAAAAATCCTTGAAAGAATTGGGGTGGTCAACTTTAGGGATGAGGGCAATTAAGGTACTAGTCCAAGATCCGGGCATAGAGAATCCGAAAGAATTCTAAGATGGCAAGAAGTAAATCATGGCTAATGATATCCCAGCAGAAGAGAAGAATTTACCGAAAAGCCATCCGGGACGCACTATCCCCACTCATAGAAAAAACAGCAGCTTTGAGTTCCTCCAGATCAGGCGGAGCAATAAGCTTAGAGTTCCAATCATCAGTAACCAGAGATGGAATAACATCTAGGAGAGAGTCATCACCAAGGCCATCATTAGTCAGTTGAGATTGAAAATAGGAGATACCAGCTTTTTTGATAGCATCCTCAGAAGTAAGCAAATTTCCATCCTCAGCCCTGATAGAATGAATGTGAAGCTTACGACGGGCTTGTTGGACAGAGGCATGAAATAACTTAGAGTTACCTTGACCTTCCTTTAACCAAGAGAGACGAGACTTTTGAGCCCAGAAAGCTTCCTCCCTACGAAGCATGATTCGGTGATTAGCTTGAGAGGCAAGCAATAGAGATCTATTAGAGTCAGAGGGATTTAACTCAAAAAATAGCTCCTTTTCAAGAACATCTTCCTCAGAAGCTTTTAAAGTTGAGAAAATATTTCCAAAAGTCTCCTTAAAATAGTTCGCCGGACCTCAAAACCCTAATCGCTCTCAATTAAACACATCCCATACAAAACCAAGGAAGAGATCAAACAATTCCAAGGCAAAATAAATAAATAAAGAATCCCTTCTCAATCGAAGCTCCCTGAATATTTTCATGAGAAATTCAAAAATCGGTGACTATAAAGGCGGGGGAAATTATGGTTCACAATTAAGAAACACCAAATTCATATTATCCAAATGATACATGATCTGAGAAAGTGGGGAAAATTAATAGATATTATGACAAAATTAAACCGGGGGGGGGAGTAAAATGAAATCGAAATATGAGAAAATTATGTGAGACATTTTGCTATGGAAATGAATTCTCTGTTCGGGTGGGGATTCATTGGCGATTAAAACCCGGTCAACAACTTGAAGGCGAACAGCCCTGCCGCTAACATAAGACATTTCAGGGAAGCCGAAAGCTCCAACGACGTCATTGAAGTTGGAAGGGGAGGAGGTAACATAGAAGCCTTTGAAGAGGAGGGCACCGCTCTGTTGGAGGAGTGACTCTAGCCATGGATTGTGAGCTTGACTAGCTTCGGTCAAAGTTGAGAGTTGACTAGTTATAATGGGGTTTGAGAATAAGACCGCAGAGAAGACAACTTCATTGTTAAATTTCTGAGTAACACGTGCACGGGCATTATTGTCTTTTTGCAGACCATCATCCAATTAAACTAAAGGAAGTTAAGCCTAGTGAGCTTATTGACTCAACCTGCCAAGTATAGTGATAAAATTAAGAAAAAAATAGTAGGGTGAGCTTAATGCATTTTCTGTCAAAGTAGGGTGACTAAATTGTGATTTAAGCCTTAAATTTAACATGGCCAATTCCAAAAATCATCTTCGTCAAACCTCAAAACAGAGCTACAGCTGTGCAATTCCTTCTTCCTTTTGCTATTCTTTCTTTCCCTAGAGTTATGAGTTCTGAGCCTCTTAGCTACACTGCTATAGCTCAGCTTCCGAAGGAATTCTTGTCGTGTGCGCGCGCACACGTACTTGCAAGAAAAACTAGGATTTGAATTGAAGCGAGCTGTAGCTCCTTTCCCGAAGGGATTCCTCTGTCATAGGCTGCTCCGAGCTAGGCTGCTAACTATAGCTATACTACCGAAGGCATTCCAAAACCAAGTTCTAAGCTGACTGTAGCTCACTTCTGACTTTAGGAGGAATTCCTTCTTATGAGTTCTGAGCTCCTTGTTCCCGAGTTCCTTCCGTAGCTAAACTTTCGCAAGAATTCTAACAGAATAGGGTACTTGAAGGAAATAAAGTACTTTGAGGAATTAAAAATATAGCTGTTTATGCCACGTTAAATTCCTCAAATGTACAAACACCTGAGGAATAATCTAACATGGGTTTGTCTATAGACAACTTGGGGTCTGAGTGAATCTTTGAGTTCATTCAATCATTCACTCCTACATAGGCACACAGGCACATATACACACATGCATACGCGCGTGTGCGTGTACTTATTATCTCACGCATACACGCGTGCGTACTATATACACGCGCGCCCCCGACCTCCTACGAAGGGCGCCCCGCCACTCCAATTCACCACCTCTCAGAGTAAGAGCGCTCCTTTTTTCAAAGAACTTTCTCACTCTTGTTGATAGTATGGAGCCATCGTCATGTATGGATGTGCCGAAGGGGTTATTGTCCCTCGTCCAAGATCAGCTAGGTTCCAGATTCATGGACTACAGATAGGCGAGTATACAACATTGCTTCTGATGCAGCTCACTTCTGCGAGTTATGCAGGGCATATTGAGTGCCCTGCAATGGTATATGTGGACACTAAGAGCATTAATATATTTGTGTTACTAAAATGACACAAAAAATCAACTTAATATTAGTAAAAATCTAAAAATGGACACTCGTTATGATACAATTTTTAAAAAAAAATAAACACTCATTTTGTAAATAGAAAAAATACTTGACTCAAATGGGCTGGTCTTCTCTCCTCATCACTTGTAAAGTGATGGAATTGCTATTTTCGTAATTCAACTTTTTAGCCTAAAACAATCTCAAATCGTACTAAGATAAGATTGTTTACCGTCTTAATTACCTCCATGTTAGCCTCACAAAAGATGAGATAGTATGATTAACAAAATGGGCGTGAGTCACCCACATTTGGTAACCCCTCTCATATCTCTATGAATCATGGCATAAATTTCTTCAGGAGCAATTACCCTGCCTCAATCCTCTCATTATTTATGTTTTCTAGTAGGTCTTCAGTTTACTAATATTGAGATTGTGCCTTTATGGGGAGAGTGGTAATATTCAATCCACATGTGGCTGCTAAGTCGATTTACGCAGACTACGTTTTCGGCTTTGTCTGGATTCGTTGGTAAATGATAGTTGGTGGGTCGCTGTGGTGGTTTTAGTCCCATAAGTGGGTCTAATTGAGCTAGATATGTTGGAAAAGGGCAGTTGTTGTTTGGATGTTAAATGCTTGTTTTAACCTCGATGCCACTAAAACTTACTCAATTGATGCTCGAGGGAAATTCTTAGGTTGAATGAAATTGAGGACATGGTTTAGGTCATTTTTGTTAACCGTTGTGCCTTTTAGCTTAACCTTTACTTTCAACATATATCCTTAGTTTCCCTCTTCGGTCTTAATGAAGAATGGTGTGCGGAAAGCACATGATAACCCCCATTTGCCATCTTTTCTTACACTCATTGGTCTTGACCCATTTAGCCTTAACATTTTGTCCTACCTTACAAGAGAACATAAGATAAAATTTCATGTTATAAGATGTGTTAGGGTGATGATTTGGCAAGGTGTAACATTGTGTACTGTGGAAGAAAGAAAGATGAGTAAAAAAAAGAGTGTAGCTCAAGAAGAAATGAGTTATTAAAAAAAACGAGAAGGATGAAACCTCGTTTGGAAAAAAATTATGAAAGTATTTGTTGATAAAATTCTTCAACACAAAGTATGCAAAGGTTCAAGTTTGGGGGTTGTAGTGGGCAAAAAGAAAGTAACTAAAGTGAAAGGGGTGGAATGAAATTTAAGGAGTGTACTAAAAGGAGTTTTATCGTTGGTTCTCTTGTCTTTGCATATCCTTTCCGTTCATTTGTTAGCCTCAGCTTAGCCTAACATTACAAGACACTGAAGTCCTATTGATCTTCAATGGTAAGGAAACCAACATTAGTGGAGAGTATCATGAAAAGTTAGCCTATGGTGTCTTGAATACCTTAAACACTAGAGGTTGGATGAGAATTATTGTTTTCATTAATCCGGGTTTGAGGGTGATTGAGATGGAACGAGTTATATGCACACACACGAAAATATAAAAGTGAGATTGATCGTATTGAGTTGAAATTCTATATTGTATGTGTGTTTTGTGAATGCCAAAGTGTCATAATTTTTTTCGGCGGCTTTGTGGGGTGTTACGCCAAAGCTTGACTCCTGAGAAAAAGAAATTGTTTATATTTGAGTTGTTTAGTTCTCTTATGTTTCTTAATTTTGTTTTACTTGAGGACGAGCAAAAATGTAAGTTTGGGGGTGTTTAATAAATGAGTACTTTTATTTATTTATTGAGTGTCTTATAGACTTAAGCTTTGCTAATTCTTGGGGTTTTTATAGTCTAATATTAGTTTTTAGTGTTATTTTGTAGTTCCTGGGATTTAAAAGGCCAAGTGTGCAAAGTCGGATGGTTTTGGAGTCAATTTGGAAGCCGAGGGGCCTCATTGCAAAATTTAGAAGTTGAAGGGTATATGGTGAAGAACTGGACACCGCCTTAGTCGCATTAAGGCATGACATCGTTTTCATGCACGCAGTTTTGGTCAATTTCCAGAGAATTGACTGCTACGGATAGCGTTTGTGCGTCTTAGCGCAACGTCGACTTTCAAGAGCGTGTTTTAGGGTTTTGCGGCGCTAGGGCGGGCTAAGGAGTGTGCGCTTGACTTCCAACTTATTTTTGGTAGCTTTAATGTATTGTACTTCTTTTTCCTTTGTTGTTGTACATAGTAGGATATAAATGTAACCCTTTTAGGTTAGAATTGGGGATCACATTGAGATATATCATTTTCTCTCTGCGAAGTGAAATTATTCAAGGAGAAATTCAAGGTTTTGTATTGACAATTATGGGGAACTAAACTCATCATTTAGGAATTGGAGGTTGTCTATTATTGAAATTTTATGCCTTGATTTAATTCTTCTAATCAATTCAATAATTCTTGTTCTTTCCAAATTGTTCTTCATCGAATCTTTTCTAATTATTTATGCGAGATATATTTATAACAGTTTAGATTTATTTAGGTACGGTGAACTGAATGACCAAAATTCATAAGTCATATATGGTCATCTTTTAGGTAGATTAATTCTCATTGATTCATAATCCGTGCTAAGGTATGAAGTAGGTTCTTTGTGTTCTCATATATTTAATGGGTTTCTAACTGTTCTACGTAACGGACCTAGGGAGTATGACAATTAGGAACACTAAGATTGCAAATCGTGACCCAAGCATCCCAATCTTTACCCTAGAGAACGAACTCTTGAATTGAATTCCCAGGGAGTATAACAATTGGTGAAATCTAATTGAATTCCCAGGGAGTATAACAATTGGTGAATTCTAATTCCCAGACCTTTCCAAATCTTGACTTTTCCAAATCAACTACAATTGAATCCTAAGTTTAATTCCTTGTTACTATTTATTGCTTTAGTTTAATTTATTTCAAACATCAAATCTTCAATTTCTTGTTTTGTTCAAATAGTTGAATTTCATTAAATCAAAACACCAGTTCGTGTGGGTTCGACCTTTGTATCTGCACAAACTCTACTACAATTCACTCGTGGACTTGCGAGGTTCATTGTTATTCATCAGTACCCCAATCCACATTGGATAGATGTGGAAAGAAGTAGAAGAGGCTTACATATGACAACCTACTACAAATGAGCTCCAACATAATCCATAGATTTTGGGTGGGCTTGTGATGTTGCGTACCGGCTATTAGGCTCGGGTCGTGACAACAACCTAGATGCCACATGAAGGAAATATATTCAGATTTTCATAGCACTTACCTTTAGTCCATTCCTTTCACTGGGTTTGGGTACATTCTTGGGTGATTACGACTCTGCATGTTTATCTCTTAGCTCATATAATAACATACTTCTAGTCAAGCCATAATGAATATGCTTAAGTCCATGATAAGATTTGCAACCCTGATTTACTTGCCAATCATTCTCTCTATCAGCTTCAGCTTCTTAGTACTTGGCCCTGCCAAATCGTTCTTGGATTAAAGGGGCTCTGTAGAAGATAGTAGATAAGTCGGTAAGTTAAGATATGTTGCATTTTCCCTCTTACATTTAAAACTTTGATTCAGATGTCGTTATCCATGTACCTATCTCTCTTTTCAGTCATTAGCAGCATAAGGTTTTGTTTGGTAACTCTAATGGTTCAGAATCTTCCAATAGGTCCTTAGATGTTATATCAAAACCGAGATTCAGATTTCCTTCCCCTTTAATTCTTTTTCCTTTTGCTTCATTTGGTTTCTGCACTGTTCTTCATATTAATTGTATGTTTACTTATAGTGCGCAGATAAAAGCATGATTCCCCTTTATATGATGGTTAATGGCTTTACTTGATGGTAAGATTCGCACTATTATTGTCTTAAGCTTGACCTTCATTGGCAATTTGTATATGTCATGCCTTCCCTTTCATATATTTTTGTGGAAGAGCTTGGGAGATTTACGTAATTAACTTTTATTGTTTTCTTCTAGTTTGGTTTTAAATGCTTCAATCTCTCCTTGCCTTCATTGCTTGTATTTGATAATGTTTCCTTTACCATTTTCTAGAATTTGTTTTAATGGTTTGAACTTTCGAATAAAAAATTCTGAATTTCTCTGCTAGGTTTAGTCTTGCCAATCCTCTACTTGACATGTCACTGTGCACGACCCATTAGCAGTGGATAGACTGAAATTGACATCTTTACGATCATAACAATCATTGAGTTCCAGATTATTTTTCTATATGGTTTTGAGGATTTTCTAAGAAATTAGAATGTTAAAAGGAATAGAAAAGTTCAGGTGTGGTGCTCCTCAAAGGTTAGAAAATTTAGGATTTTGGAGCCTGGCTGGAAAAGGACCGAAGACTGCAAAAATATATTTTTTTCCTTATCTGTCTAGTCTCTTGTGTCAAGCAATTGCAAGATAGTTTCTCTTGTTGGTTATTTATTTATTTTTTATTTTCTCACTCAAGTATGAACTTTTCCAAAATTTACCTATTATTGAAACTATCTCCCTAATTATCCTTTTCGAAAAGTATTTCCCAAATTATACTCTCTTTTTTTAATTTGCTACCGCTAGTAGCAATTTTATCAATAATTGAACATGTGAATTCGCTGCTAGCAGTAGCGAAATTAAAACTCGCTATTACTAGTAGCGAGTTTAGAGGAGTCAGAGAGATATGTTGTTGGGACGACACTTGAGTTAGTTAGTAGCAAGAGTTAATTTAAGTTTGCTACTACCGCTATTAGCGAATTTACATACTCGCTGTTACCAATAGTGTACTGGAGTGGGTTTGAAGAGTTAGTTCTGAATGGAACACATTCAATATTACCAATTCTGGTTTCTTGGTATAATATTTGAAACCGCCAAAGTTGTGTTTTCGGGATTCGTGCATGAAGTTTTCTGTTTGTGTAAATTCCTTTAATCTAACACGTGTACAGAAAAATCTGATACGTTAATTTGTGGCATTGATTATCTTTTAATCTCCGCCGTTCAAGCTTCTATATAATTCATGGTTTGCCCTAAGAGGGTTATTGTTTTCTTTCTTCTCAAATTGATCAAAGCGGCTGCCTTGTTCGAGGGCGAAGTGGATCCTTATCGGATAGATCCATAGATCAAAGCTGCTTTATCTTATACCGTATATGGAGTTTTCTTTGTGGTAGATTTTTTGATGATAAATTTCTATGAAATCAATTTGTTTTTGCCAATAACTTTTTCGAGCACTTTGCAACATTTTTCTGTTTTGCGGTTGATTCCGAGAATGCAACTTGTGAACAGACAAATCTTGAATCACCACCGTCCAAGTTTTTATCGGTTTGGAGATTTTCCCTAAGACAGTATTATTTTTCGTATTCGAAGGTGCCCCTTGTCGGAGGGCAAAGAGGATCTTGATCATGTAGATCGTAGATCGACGCCTCTCTCCTATTACGATTGAGATCCCAAATGGTTTTTTCATGGACAGATAAGGGCAGCACTAAAATTTTAGTGAGACTAGGTTGAGATGTCTTCTTCACCATATCTTGGTTGCGTACACCTTTGAGAGATCCCCATTCCAGTGCGGGACGAAAGGTGTGCAGGAATTTGTTGATCACCAATACTTCATTCACTTTTTTATCACTAACTTCTTGATTGATTTTTTTTTTCAATTGATAATTATAGATAGAACTTTTTTCGCTTTGTATTTTAATTGAGGCATATTAGACTGATTTAGGTGCTGTACTTCTTTCCTTTCGTCTACGGTTAATCTGATTGAACACCACTCCAAGCCATTAAAATCGATCTCAACTTAGGCATGGTGTCACCTAATATCGTTCGAAAGATTTCTATAGGTTTTTCCTCTTTAAACACAAGGTCTTCTTAGGTAATTTCCTTCAGATAAAATTCTATGTTGTTTTGGCAAATCTCAAATTTTTTCCTTATAAAGATTTGATTGAATAATAATTTGGCATTGGAGCTTTGGTTATTCTGAATGATCTTCCATACATTTAAGGAATTTCCTGAAACTTCTCTTCATTTCATTCACCTCTATGGTTTAGTTTTCATTTGAGGATACATAAAATGCTGAAATATTCTTTAAAAAAAAAAAAAAAACTGAAATCTTGTGGTTTTCTTTTCTACCGCATCTAGGGGTTCCCCATCTTGTTGATTAGTTTGGAATACTTGATTCTCACATGGCACATGCCACCAAAGAAATGAAAGAAAAATAACTATGATACTACCCGTCAAAAAGAGAAGGGAACAAATAAAAATTTTAAAATTTTTGCCCTAAAATTGAAGCTCGTCAAATAATGGCTATCTTCTTTCAATACCTTAAAGTGTAATGTGACGAACTTATCGAGTGTGTTCTAACTAGGTGTTAGGCTTGATTTCCATTGTTTGGCTAGGTCTTGGGTTCGAGTCATCTTTTTGTGTAGGCATAAATTCCTCGTCTTTCCGAAGTAATAATTGATGTACCACAGCTTGATGTACCACAGCTTCAAGGCTATGAAGTCACTCCCTACCAATTGTTTTATTTTTGGGCACATCGAGGGGCAAATATCTTAATGTTCTGCATTTGTTCTAGCTACAATATTATAGTTTTATGTATTTCAGTCAAGTTCATTAAGAAAAGCTACAACATTTATTATTGAGGTTTACCTTTGAAATTCTAGCATTGAACTATCTTGATGTTCTTCTGCATTTGTTTTGTTGAACTTTCAGGTTCTTTAGTAATTTATTTCTACATATTACCAAAATACATGTTAATTCCCAAAGCCAATTTTAAGAAATAAAGCACACCGAACTAACTCGGGTCTATCGATTCGGTGGTTCATGAAACAACATACATGAAGAAAAAAAGTTTTTTGTTCAGTGCGCAGCAAGATTTAAGCTGAGTGAACTGAAGACACATAGAAGTCTTCATTTAAAGGGAGTTCCACGAGGTATTCCTTTCCTCCAGTGCTTGCCTGAACTTCCTGTCATCTTTTCGTGTAGGCATGAATTCCTCGTCTTTCCTAAGTAATTACTTGATTTACCACGGCTTCAAGGCTATGAACAGGGCAGCTCTATCTAAATTGGGGCTTAAAGCATGAGTGCATGAAAAATAAATTAAGGCCTAATTCTATTAGCTTTATAACTATTTAACTTTTTATTTATTTAAAATGCACTCTTCTAACCTTTTGAGATGCAAAATTATTAATTAATTTTTCATATTTTAATTTTTCTATTATACCTTTTTCAATTGATAACATTCTCAATCCATTTAATCTTCCTTGAGACATAGTTGGTCTTAGGTGCGATTTTATTAATTTCAATTTTGAAAAAACTTCTTTCAGTCGAAGCAACCATTATAGGTGTTGTCAATAATATCCTATAAACAATCTATGCATTTGGAAAACAAAGAAGATGATTGATGGTGGACAACAAAGAAGATTGACTTTTTGTCTTTTCCAAAGCTTAGATAGAAAGAAATATTGTTTGAAAAATGGAAGGTCTAGTTGATTTCAATAATTTGGAAAGTTTTATTTTTCCTAATTTTCAAACGATGGACATATAATTTTATAAAGGAAAGGTATAATTTTATAAAGGAAAGATAACGGTTTCCTTTTTCAAGGTCTAACAAAGTGGAGTGAATATGTAATTAACTAAAAAAATATAGTTACTATTTATACAATCCTTTAATTATTTCTTTATATATATAATTATATATTAGGGTCTAAAATTGTCAATGGCCTAAGGCAATTGCCTCACTTGCCTATTATGTGGAGCCGGCCCTGGCTATGAAGTCACTTCCTTCCAATTGTTTTCATCTTGGGCACATGGAGGGGCAAAGGCCCATAGTAATTTTGTCTTGGCTAAGCTCCCACATCCATTTATAACGTATCTATGGTATAGATTTGTCTACTCCCTTCATCGGGCTTTTCAATTTGTGTCTAAATTTTGATCGTAAGACTTGTGCTTTTTCATGGTCTCTTTGAGTACTCCGGACCATGAAATTTCACGAAATCTTTTGGCCATTCAAAACAGTACACATGTATTTTATCTTAATACTATCTTTGACATTTCGTCTTCCAATTGGCATTTAGGAATACAAGAATTATTTTCTGCAACCCAGAAATCTTTTGGAAGTCAATACAGCAAAACAGTGATTCCCTTTTCTACTCTACCGCAAAGTGGTTAATCCCCATAAATTTGTTGTGATTCAAAGCCTGGAACAATTTGAAACTTAGTTCGACAACACTGCTTGATATTGTTTATTAGGTATTTGGTTTTATGGCTTTGTTTCTTTCACAATTCCCATGTTAATAATCTAATTCTTTTATAGCTATAACATTACAGTTCTATGTATTTCATTCAAGTTCATTAAAAAAAAGCTACATCATTTATTATTGAGATTTACCTTTGAAATTAATATCTT